>JAXGGA010011479.1:0-42292 GCA_038373865.1 Uloborus plumipes | reverse complement strand
ATTTAATGTAGGCTCTTGGTACAAATTTTTTAAATCGCGATGTTTGCAATAGTCGTTTTTAAAAACCTCCCCCTCCTGTTTTTGAGAAATACATATTATTTTCTCGCTAGTTTTCGCCATAGAAAAATTGTTACCAACAGATGAGTTATTTTCTGTCATCATAAAATTGCATTCCAAAAATCTGTATCCGAAATATTTTCAATAGAAGCTTACCGATTTTTAAAATCGTTGAACGTTATTTCCGAAGTATAGTTTGTAATTTATAAGTTGAAGTGATATCGTGAAAAAAACGGCTGGAGAGAAAAGGTTTGTTTCTATCTCTTTTAAGTGGATAAGACAGGCCGATTTCAGACTCCAGGGGCCCTACTCTGAAACTACCGCCGAAAAAGTAGTCGCTTGTCAAATTTTGTGCTAATCTAAAAGCCCTAATGTGCCCAAGCGAGAATTTTCTCTCCTTCTACCGCGTATCGAGAAGGAAAAACCGATTGACCAATCAAATGATAGTATATCTCATTCACGCGTGCATTTTGCTTTAACTTTCTGGTTTAGCTTAGCCTCCGAAATAGATGGCAAAAAGATTCGAGAGCCAAATATTAAAAGCATTCGGGCAGATTAAGATGTTGTGTTTCAGGAATTTAAAAATATTAGAATTTTAAATCGCAATTAGTACATCTTTTCAACACATACGAGCATACAAGCGTAAGCGAAGTAAAGTGCCGAAATAAATTATACGAATTCATCTCAATGTATCAAATGCTTCGACTAAACATGAAAAAATTTATAAATACTTTAAAAAAAATAATACTAATGTTTAAAAATATTTGTTAAATTAAATCATTTAACTTCATGACTTTGTTTTTAGCGATATTTTGAATTTATCGCAATAATAGTTTAAAATTCAGGCTTTAAGTCAAAGTCCCCTTTTTGCGTTACTCATTTTTGTTTTCGCAATAATAGTTGTATTTTCAGTCTTTAAATGCTAAGTAAAGAAAAATCACATGTCTGGGCAGGGCAAAATTAAGGCATAGGTATATGGGGCACAGGCCCATGGCACCAACGTTTGAGGGGGGGGGGGTTAAATCCATCTAAAGGTTTTAAAATGGAGAAATTTCATACCGCACTATGACAAGATAAAAAAATAAAATACTCTTTCGAAAACTTAAAATCCAAAATATTTTACTACTTCATTATATTGCTTTTATTTGGGGGGGGGGGGCAGCACATAAAGCTCATGCTCAACGTCCTACAAAGTCGTGCCCTGCATCTAGGTATCACTTTTTCAAAACGTGTATTTAAAACATTTGTTTTTTGAGAGGGGTAAAAATTACTGCATGTGCTGCGCTTTTTGCAATGATTTTGATAGACTCAATTTTGCTTTTCGCGATATTTTGGCCTTTTCGCAATAAGATATATATATTCACTCTCTAAATATTAAGTACAAGTCCCTATTTTTGGGGCAATGCATAAGAGAAAAATGAAGATCCTAAATCACATGTCTGCGGATCTTTTTTCCAAAATGCATTTAAAAATGCATGTTTGAGAATTGAAAGAAACAAATTCATGTTTTATGCGTTTGCTATCATTTTAAGACTTGAAAAACGATGATTCAATTATTCTGTGAGGAAAAATTAAACTTAAATACGATACGATAACAACGAAATGCTCCCCCCTCCCTTGATATAAAATAGAATTTGAGTAAAGAGCTTATTTTATTAAAGGAAATGTACCCCCCCCCCCGGTTATATCGACACAGTGGTTCAGTAGATATATAAATTCAAGTTTTGGGCATACCTTAAAGTAATTTCAATTTGCAAAATTTTGGCCAATTAATCAGTAAAATAAGATGATTATAGATAATCGGCAAAGTTGCACAGTTCCAATTACTGCCGATAAATGGATGCCTCTCCCAAATTCAAACACAAAATAAAGAAAAAATCTTAACTCTCAATGTAAAAACATACTAAACAACATTTGTAGAACTTATAAACATTATGGCACACTCCCCGCGTTGAGAAAAAATGTAATAAACAAACAGCTTCTCACTGCCGAGGAACACAACTCACGTCTTCTTACCCTGTCGTTAACTTCTCGGCGCGATTCTAGATACCTTAAATTAGAAGTGGCTTTGAGATTAGCGATTATTCGTGTCTCATGAGATGTGACGTCACGGGGCACAAAAAACCCGTATTCTCGGTATCGACTATATTGACGATACAATGAGAGTAGGGCCCCAGACCCCATATAACATATAAATTCTATTCTGCCAGATAGATTTTAGGGGCGCAGCTTGCCTTGCTCGGGATGTCTAGCAAATTTTAATTTTTTAGCCTGTTTGGACTTGACCATTTTTTTTTAATCGGTTAAAATGCCGCCCCCCTGGCTGCTGCGCCCGTGGCAAGAGCCACTCCTGCCAACCCCTAGCTACGCCACTGGCTATATTATACTGTAAAAGCTACAGTATAATACTGGCAGCCGAGGTTCCAGTTTAAAACTGTAAAATGCGCGGTAATAAACTGTAAAATCAGCAATTTTATAGTTTATTACTGTAAAATTAGCAATTATACAGTTTAGTACTGCAGAATTAGTTATTTTACAGTTTTTACTATAAAATTAGAAATTTTTACAGTTTATTACTATAAAATTAGCTGTATTACACTGTAAAAACAGCATTCATTTTTTACAGTACATAAAAGTTATGAGTGTCAACAATACATCGGCAGGTAAGCAGGATGCAAAAGCGTAATTTGAGTTAAAGCTAATAAATAAATGAATGAATAAAAGGTTGGATTCCAAAACATAACTCCGGATGTTCCAGGAATTCAAAGATCCCAAAACTGCTTGCGCAACTAAAATGCAGCCGACGGTCGTCATGGAAACGAGACCATTGGAAGAAAGGAGGCGGAGCGTTTTCCCTGGTTCGGGAGAAGTCAGCGGAGGGGGGGGGGGACCATCTTCTCCCTGTGCATGGTGTTCCAGGGAGCGTCTATTAAAAGCCAGACGAGGCAGATCGATCTTGTCGTGGGTGTTGGCGAGAAGCAGGGTCGCATGCTGGCCAACCTGTTGTTGTTGACAACATCGCACGCTTGTTGGGGCGAGCTCGCAGTCTCGACTGATAGGTGGAAGCAACGCACAGCAGCATGGAAGATACTCAGAGGGATGGCCTGATTGAAAATAAGGTGTCCGTGATGAAGAAAATACACAACTTTCTCACCATGGTAAAGTATCGTTCTTTAAAATTTTGAAAACATATTTTTTTAGATAAAAACATGAGAAATATTACCTATACACTAAAAAATGAATGTTGTTTTTACAGTATAATACAGCTAATTTTATAGTAATAAACTAAAAATTGCCAATTTTACAGTAATAAACTAAAGTTGCTACTTTTACATTACTAAACTAAAATTGCTCATTTTATAGTAATAAACTAAAAATTGTTTATATTACAGTAATAAACTGTAAAATTGCTACTTTTACATTACTAAACTGTAAAGTTGCTCATTTTACAGTAATAAACTGTAAAATTGCTAATTTCACCGTTTATTATGGTGCATTTTATAGTTTTAAACTGAAACCTCTGCTACCAGTATTATACCGTTGTTTTTACAGTATAATACAGTTAAATTTTACCTCAATAAACTGTAAAATTACTAACTTTACAGTAAGAAACTGTAAAATTGCTAGTTTTACAGTTTATTACTATGCATTTTACAGTTTTAAATTGGAACCTCGGCTGCCAGTATTTTACTTTAAAAACAACAGCTCTGTTTTGCAGTGTACAACTCTAAAATGACAACTGCAGTAAATAGAATGTGTAGCAGTATTTTTTGCCGATTAAATCAATCGCAGCAGATGTTTTTCTGCATAAAATGCAGATTACTCTACATTTTTATTCATCCAGAGCTTTGGAATGTCATTTGAAAGAGAGAAAATATTTCCCATAAAATTTTTAAGCTTCCTCTCACTTACCTCGGATTTTGCTAATCCCTATTTTAGAAACTATCCTTTTCTAAAAACGTGTTACCCATTTTAAAAAATTTTTCTTGCAATCTTTTTTTCCTCTCTTTCTTTTTAAATTAAGCAATAAATTTGCTTTGTATTAAGTAAAGTTTTCTCAATTAAAAATCAGAGTCTAGATTTGAAACTTTTTTCTTTCTTTCTTTTTTTTGTGTTTTAATATTGGTTCCCTTCAGTTGATAACTCAGAAAGATATAATTTTCAACAAATTTTAGCCCATCTTTTCAGTTGTTTTATTTATACTAAATGCCATGCAAAAATAATACTTATAAATCACAATATTTTAAAAACTATACCATAATACATGAAGTAATCTTTCACTATCAATCAATCAGTTTTTCAATCATTCAATTTTTTTATGTTATGCCTAGATTTTGCAATAACTAAGAAATAATGAAGCTTTCGTCAAAACTGTAAACATATTTACATTTTTCAAGAACACTTTTGATTTAATTATATAACATTGACATTAGAAATAACTTCCAACGCAAAACATCGATGGTTACAAAAAACATAGATGCTAGAAAAACATACGTGTATCGAAAACATCGACATCTATAACACATCACCATGTCCAACAACGGCAAGTTGCTTTTTCCGCATTAAATCTACATTGGTAGAAAAACATATTTTACAGAGTACTCACACCACTGATAGGTTGTTTTTTATTAATTAATACTATGAACGAAGAAAAACAACTTTTACAGAGAACTAGGGTGTTGTTCTGGCAAGTTGCTTTTTCCTCATTGGCACAACGCTGGCAAAAAAAGTATTTTACAGCTTCCCCCCCCCCTTTTTTTGAGTCTTACGGGAGTTTTGGCGATAAAATTGGTCTCACTTCCAGGATTTTTCTTACTTTCTCTAGTCACTTTTTATTTTCTTTAGTTATTTTTTATTTTAGTGCTAATTACGAAATCGGTTGTTCTGTTTCGAGTTGTGACGATTGAAAGAGTGAATGAACTTTTTTACTATAATGGGTTCTGATTTGACTCTGGTTCATATAAAAGCTTAAAAATCAACTTTTAATAATATGTGAGCAGTAAGAATCAGATTGCTTATCAATGACCTAAAATAGCAATAACTTAAAATTTAAATTAGCACAATAAGAAATTTTAAAAATTGAAATGTAATTTCAAAATTCATATTAAAATTTTGCTGTGATGGTACTATCAGAAAACATGCGATGAAATATTTTCTAAATGCTTGCTTGCTTTCTATAATAAGCCACCATTTTTGAGTCTACTAAATCCCCAAAAAGTTAGTGATTTAATATTTAATAAACCATTTTTAGTCACATGCTATTCGAGGGTGCCACTATTTGAGCCTGCAGAGTAGGCAAATAACTAGGGATGGACCGGATAGTGATTTTGCCGGATACCGGATATCCGGTGACTCATCACTAACCGGATACCGGATATCCGGAGCTGTGCCGCCGAATATCCTGCGGATATCCGGCATTCCAATTACATTGCATGTTCTCTTATTTTTATGTACTGCAGCTTCAAAACAATAAATCAAAGTTGTTTCTCGCATCATTTCTTTAAGAACATGTTAAATACATTCAAATTAATTTTTAAAGCCTCTATTTTATTGTACAGGAGTAGCGCTACATATGAAATAAAACACTAGCATATTGTGATTTCTTTCTAAATTATGTATTTTTATCAAAAGAGACAAAACTTTAAAAGATAGAATTAAATATTTCTGCATATACTCAAAGCTTCAACTTTTAATTATTCTTAGTTTAACTTTTAAGGCTTTTCCGTTTCAATATCATTTCAATAAGTTTCTACGTAAATGATACAGTTATTAAATATTTCACCAATATTATATACACGATAATTGATTTACAAAAAAAGAAAGAAAGAAAGAAAAAAGAAAAAAAAAACTAAGCTTTTTTTTCAAAACTAAGTTTTTTTTTTCAAATTAATACATATTTTATTATAAGTTTATGAATTTAAACTTCATTACAAAGTAACACATTTTCTTATGTCTAATTTTGCAATAATATAAAGTAAAATTTTGCTTTGAAATTCTTTTTTTAAAGAATAATACGCATGTAATTTTTTTACCATACAAGTTAAAAAAGAAAATATTAAAACAGAACCAGTGTGTTAAAAAATAATGATAAACTTATACTCAAATAATCAATTAAACATTTTATATAACTCCAAAAAACAAAGGTACATATTTTCTGAAGATTCAAATCAGCAGCTTAAATATATTTTTAAGAGTTATGCTAAAGTTGTTCACTTTTTAAAAAACAAATGAGTAAACTTATACTTAAATAATCAACTTGAAATTTTACTTTAGTTCCAAAAAATTAAGATACACATTCTTAAAAGAAGCAAATTATCATTTTAAATACATTAAGAGTCATGCTAAACACATTCACTTTTTTAAAAACAAATTAATAAACTAATTCTTAAGCAATCACTTCAAAATTCAATTTCATTTTGAAAAAATAAAGATACATTCTTAGATGCAAATGTTATATTTATGGGTTATTTCAGCCAAAATGGTACAAATCATGTCTGAAATTGTCGAGTTAAGTTTATCAAATGAAGGAATTTTCGCCAACTAATCGTTGTTTTAAAAATTATTCTCTGTTTATTTGTGCATAATAAAGTGTAAATGCTTGTATATGAGTCATTCATTAAGGGTTTTGATTAGTTTGACCACTTTGTGTAACAGAGGAGACAAATGAGGTTTGAAAAATATATTTCTAATCGTAAAGAAAAGTTAATTACAGAGCAAGTATAAAATGAACTAAACATCGTAAAACTAATTCTGTCTGCAATTTCAAGAAAAATATTTTTTGCACCATTAATACGACTGTAACAGAGTGGACATCTCACAGTGCAAATTAACTATCATCAGCAAAGAATTTCAGTAAAGAACTAAAATATTTTTGAAAAGCTGAAGACAATCATACTTTATCTGCTTATCTGGAAATTGTGAAAAATCAAATATGCAGAATGCTTCCATGTCCAGTACAAAGTCGGAGGAATAACATATAATTTTTGTTTTTGAAGCAAAAATTGGTAAAAAGGAAAGATGAAAAGTAATTACATCATCTAAAACAGGGGTGGCCAAGCTTTTTAGAGAGAGTGCCACTATCTGGAGAGAAAAAGCTCAGCGTGCCACGTTGTATTTTTCCAACAAACTGAAAATTTTTAAAAAGTAAAAAATAGATTTTAGGTTGGCTGACTATGTAATTCTTACTCAAATGAAACATTTTTTCTCGTAAATCTTAGCAATTGAAATCTAACTGATAATAAAGATAAAACAAGTCCGAACTTAAGAGTTATCGTTAATAAACACTTTTATGAGTTCTGTCACTTGGCAGCATAAAAAAGAAACTAACATCAAACATTCTATTCTAAAAATTAAACAGTCTGTACTTAATGTGGTTTATGAGTCTGTATCTTTTTTACCAAGTCGTTAGTTTTAGGCTTATTTCTTGGGAATCCTAAGAATTTAAGTGTTTTAAGTGCTATCAATTAATATTTACCGGTATTTGGATTTTTCTGCATTCATAACAAAAAATATTTGTTTAAAAGCGTATTTTGAACCAAATCTACAACAGCATCAGATGGCTAAAGCGTGTAATTGTAAAAAAAAAATTGTAGGTACAAATTTCCAAATTTCTATACAACGTAGATGAAGTAAGCTCTTACATTTGATTACCAATGCAAAAGGTCAGGAATTCTGATTTGGATTTCAGAAGGGTAACAAGTAGTGTTTTGCAGAGAAATAGACAAATAGAATTTGAAAATATCAGTATTTTTTTTTTACGATCCTGAAAATCATCGAACCTAACACTGAATGTATACTTAAAATAGGTGTAAAACTTTTCTCCATATATCATTGGAAAATTATTTAATTTGGGTTGATACTTTCAGTATTAAATTTAATGTTTTATTCTTTTTTCTCCAAAGTTAAGAGAAAGAAACTGAAGTTTCATCATAAAAGAATGTAGATAACCTATACTAGTCTAGGAAACTTTTTTGTACTATCTTAAATTTAAATTACTTAAACGCTGAATAATAAGAGATGACATATCGAAATTCATTTGCCATTCTTCATTCCTAAGTAGCAAGTCCTCATTGCTTTCCTTCCAGACATTATGAAAAACACACTCCCTAAAATTCTCAGACTATTTTTCCTTTGGACAGCTATTGCACATTTCAATGAAGGAGTAACTTGCCATGCTCTCCTCTTTCTCCTGACAAAAGTCCCCAAAACATTCAGAGCTCTAATTCGTAGTTTGTTAATACAGTGAACTCTACAGGGTGACCAGCAGAAAAAAAGTCTCATTCTTTGGCAAGGAGTTTGTGATAAATAATTCGATGATACTTTTGAAGTTTTTTTCCCAAATTATTTTCAAGTAATGCAACAAAAATAATTTAAGGATTTTCATTTGTGTAACCATACCGAATTTTGTCTAATCTGGTTTCTTAATTATACTTGCAGAGTTAAAAAAAATCCCCATCCGTAGCTGAAACTATTGCAGATCAAGAATCCATCGAAAGTTTCATTCGTGTCAAGCACAAATATACTTTACAAAGCATTGTCTGTAGGCGTCACAACTTTCGTTGGATGTCCGAAGCTAACGCTAAGTACTTTGCAATATTGTAGTGAAGACAATTTATAAGCCAACCTCCTAACACTTAATCGTCATATCATTATATTTATCAGTTCAAGGATTTTAGTTTTTGTCAATATTTTTGAGATCGACATTTTCAACTCAATTTTGGAATTTTTTCAAGAAGTCTTCGCGTGCCACTGTTACTGCTCTGCCGTGCCACATTGTGGCACGCGTGCCGCGGGTTGGCCACCCCTGATCTAAAAGATTTATCAAACAATGAAATTTTTAACTGGGATTTTTGTAAAAAAGAAAATATTCAATTAAGTCATTACATCATGCCGGATAACCCTCAAATCAATTTCGGATATCTCCCGCATCAATACCGGATACTTTGCCGGATATCCTGCAAAATCTTCTGGATATCCGTATCCGGGGCGGTTAGCCGGATCGGATATCCGGAAGTACCGGATACTTAAAACATCAGCCGGATAGGCCGGATACCGGATAGTTACCGGATATCCGGTTCATCCCTACGAAATAACGGCACTGCTGTTATGATTAATTATTTAATTACATGAGTTAAAGTTTTTAAATAACATTAAATTTTAAAAATAAGAGATAAAATTTGTAGATTTAAATATGTTAAATAACACCTAACTTTTAAAAAACTTACAAATTTATAAAATGCAGGAGGTTAAAATCCCAAACACAAGCAGTTTTCATCGAAGAAAGAGCTCAATGTTGGCAAGTTTTAAAGAATATTTTCTATATCAAATGAAATATTGATTGTGAAAATTCAGTAAAAAGGAAGTCTTAAATTAGTCGGTTCCATCAATGCACTAAATTGGTTTGGTTTTCAATTAAAAAAGGTTTCATAAAAAAAATGGATTTTCTGGAAAAAAAATCGGATTTTTATTGTTTCAAATAAAATCGTAGAAATTCCGTAAAAAAAAGGCAGCAAATTTTTTTGACGAGTTTTATTTTAATGCAACTTTTTAACAATAAATCATAAAATTTAAGGACTAAAGATAAATTTTAACGTTTTTCAATCTCTTGAAAATACAATTTTATTTCAAGCAGTTTTTAAGGTTTTTTGAAAGTGTACGAACTATATATTTTTTTTTAACATTGGAAAAAAAGTGAGGAATAAAATAAAATTTAAATACACTTAGAAACCGTGTGGGCATGGTAAAGTGCTACGAAGCACACACATCACCCGAGCATTTTTAAAGCGTGAGAAAATATAAATCACCGTGAGCTAATTTCTTCTCGGATCACAACAGTGGGATGTTGTTAGGTAATAATGCATGCTTAAAAATTCTGAGGATATGAAAGTCTTCAGGCGTTCTGACACTTCCTTTTTTTCCTTCAGCTGGAAGAGCTTTCGCACATTGAAGACAACTGGTGGGGCAAAAGAATCCGCTTCTTGAAGGCAATCCAGTTGCCATTTCTTGCCGTCCTCTTCCACTGGTTTGCGATGTCTCACGTATTCGTGTTCTTGGGAGGGATGCTGTGCAGAAACGGCTGGAGCACAACGTGGACTATCCGATGTGGATACCTTTTCGGCTTCCTCCAGTTGTTCATGATAAATTTATCCATCATGTGGTTCATCATGCCTCCTGCCTACCAGGATGAAAGCCCAGACACATATTTGTCTGAAGCAAAACTTAATGTCAATCCAGATCCAGCCACTGAAGAGACAATGGACGCTGCCAGAGGAACTGATCCCATTCCCAGAAGAATGAGACGATGTGAAATGGGTCGTCATATAGAGGCTCCTCAAGAAGTTAAGGGCATCCGAAGCATAAACTGACGTTTCATATCTATCTTAACTTGTTTAAATTTCTGTCCATCTTTGTAACGTGACTTGATTTCATTCATTTCTGAATATGAGAAATGATATAACTTTATATTTTTAAACAGGAATATATTTTACAATAATTTGAAAGATTCATCAAATAATAAAATGTGATTAAGAGTTTTTCTTTTGATTTGTTTTTTTCTTGGGTTTTATTACTCCAAAATGATGAAGTTTGCTGCAAAGGTTTGGCCAGGTTTTTTGCTTCATCGATATCAGATTTTTCTCAACTCAACTGTAGAAATTGAAAAAAATATAGTGCAGTAAGATCTAATTTAAATCATAGGCATTTATTAGTAGGCTAATTCGTCACCTGGAAAGAAAATTATTCATTCCTTTTGATATTATTAGCATTTTTTTACTTGATGTCTTGGGATATTGTGTGTATTGTAGGCGATGAAAAACACGAAGTTTTAGCTATTTTGTTTTTCTCAGCCTAGCCGATTCTTCAAGTATAAATAACACAGAATTTAGCCATGTTGTATTTAAGAATTTTTACCCAAGAATATCTCCATCAGTTCCACGAAAAATTGGCACATTCTATTGCAGTAAAATATCATTACAATGAATTACGTTAAAGTTATAGCTGATTGTTAAAGTTTAGTTTCTTTGTTAAAGACTGCAAATTTTGTTCATTGTAATGGGAATTTTGCTGCAATAGAATACGAAGGAAAACTTAAAATAAATTAAACTTCATTGAAAATGTACAGAAAATAAACAACGTTACAATGCACAAATGAGCAGGGATACTGCAGACACGTGTTTCGGCGTTACAAGGAACGTCTTTATCAATGCAAAAAAGTTGTGAGCTTATGGATGCACAGACATCCGACAAAAGCAACGGAAACAGAAGCGAACAGCTAAAAAAGCAAACATAGCGGATTACATGTTGCATTCATGTAATCCGCTATGTTTGCTTTTTTAGCTGTTCGCTTCTGTTTCCGTTGCTTTTGTCGGATGTCTGTGCATCCATAAGCTCACAACTTTTTTGCATTGATAAAGGCGTTCCTTGTAACGCCGAAACACGTGTCTGCAGTATCCCTGCTCATTTGTGCATTGTAACGTTGTTTATTTTCTGTACATCTTTAGCACAAAGGTATTTGTAACTTTATTCATTGAAAATGTCAAATTTCAGCTGCTGGAGTCTTCAAAATATAATTAATTGTTAAATTAGTACTTAAAATTTGAATAAAAAAATGATAATGAAAAGTTAGTTAAATTCTTTTATCAAACTGAGAAATTGACTAACCACAATTTCAATGATCTTTAAATCGTATAGTTATTACATCAAGTCCGTGATTTTTTTTGTGTTTAACATTAGAAACAATTATTTGGCTCTTTACTCTGTAAAGAATAAAATTGCCCATTGTTTCCAATATTGCTGAAGCTTCAGGATATGTAACTTTCAGAGTGTCTTCAATGATCCCATTTTCTTTATCTCCACAGAACTTTTTCCATCATTTTGTTGATTGCTATCATCAGCAATACACTATACAGTACCTGTTTTCATTAATGCATAGTAAGTAAAAACATTTTTATCTGTTTAAATGTCTTTAAAGCTAAAGTTTTGCACCCCTGAAGTATTTTCTTACATTCTGTTCCAAACAGTTTCTATTTCATAATCAATCACCATCTCTCCATATTATTCATAGTTGTATTCTTGAACTTTGCCTCTCTATTTAAATCACTGTCAACATCCTCATGTCTTACGCAGTGAACTAGTGATTTAAATGTGACTAGTGCTTCAAATTGAGAAGAAGAGGGTACTCCGATGGCTACTCTCCATCTATATGGAGGACTCACAAGAAAAAAAAAAGATTATTTACAAGATAAGGTTAATTTCTTTCAAGAGAAAAAAAAATAGAATAACTAAAAATGTTGCCATATCATATCACTTCACTGAAGCAGATTTTGGAAAAACCATCATTTCATTACTACGCGATATTTTTTACATTATCCTAACAGCAATTAAAACAGAGTTGAATATTTATTTCTCTATAACATTGCATGAAGCAATAGTTCTTCCTATAGTAAAATTTTACTGTGGTTATAAAACAGGAAAAAAATAAGATCTCCTCAATTATTTATTTTTATTTTCTTCTGCTTACTTGTGATTGAACTAAAGATCCCATAAACATATTTTTGGTACTAGAGCACAGCAGCGCTTTCGGTCTCTCACATGATGCATTGATCAGCTTCTTCTTTGCTTCAAATTCCACAGATAATGCATTGTTTTTGAAGGGACATCTTTCTGTGGCCAGCTTAACTGCCGGAGAGTGTCAAAAAACCAGAAAAGATGATCGTGAAGAAACAAGCATTCCAGTAAAGAACTGTATGATAATTTGATGTTGGGTATGGAGACACGCAGAGCAAAATAAAGGAAATTATAAATGCGTACCCAGTCTATTCTGAAATGGTTTGTGAAGTGCATTTAGTGATAGCATGGACAAATTTTTTTGAAAAAGTATTTCACTTGGTTTGATGCTGTTGGGTGTGAAAAATCTATGTGTACGGTGTGAGGAAATAGATATGAGTTATGGCTAGTTTAACTTTTTTTAATAATATTAGTATTTGTTTCTTTCTGTTGCAATGTAATTCTGAGCAGAACCGGGCATAACAGCTTGTGCGAAAGTGAAAGTAACCTACGAATTAAAGAAAACCACCAGTCAATAACAAAAGGCAACATTGTCTTGATAGTTTTATTTTGCAACAAAATAACATTTTTTAATAAAAACAACAAAATTGTAAATACTAAGCATTGTAAAGCCTGAGAAGCTGCTCTTTTTCATCCGCTGATCTGTTACCATTTCTAATGGAATCTAACAACAAGTTTAAATCTGGAAAGAAAAAGATGAATTAGAACTAAGACCGGAGTAAATTTTAAACTACTGGGAATAAATATTAAGCATACATATACATTAGGACAGTCCTTAGCATATAGGGGAAAAATTAAATTTATATCTTTATGAGTCTTACCCCCTATTTCTTTTCCTTTTGGATAACTGGTAAAATTTTTAAGTAACTGGTAAAATTTTTTTTAACAAAAAAGAAACAAAATTGCCAAATTCCTCAATTTATGTAACAACAGTTTTTATTTATATTTCAATTTAAAACAAATATTTAATCGCAGTAATAACTAAATTAAGGGAAATTGAATTGCTGAAATACAAATGTTGTTACAGCATACAAGAAGGCTACTTCCCTGAGAAGCTGTCGCTCACTGTCCCTTGGAACTGTAAGCAGTTCCTTTCGGATCGTCTTACATTCTGAACTTGCAGTTCTCTCGTTGGCTACATGCTACATACTATACAGGGGTCAGAGTGGAGATTTCAGAAATTTTAGGACAACAAAATATCAAGTTTTGATTTAAATGTAATTTACAAGCTTGATTTTCAAAGAGAATAATAAATCGTTTCATATTCTATCTTAAAAACTACAACAGAATACATTCAATATGTTTTTCTTTTACAGAGTGACACATTATGAAGTAAATATTTCATTGTATGATTTAAATCTGGGTTAATCTAAGTAGGTAATTTAAAAGAAAACAGCATTTTACTTTATAATAACTATGCGAAAAAGAAAAACTTTGAAATGAGGGGCCTGTAAGTATTCTTAGGAGTCGGAAGCATTAAAATAAATAATAATAATAATAAAAAACATTATGAACAAAAATAAAAAGAATTTTAGAAACATTGAAAATTTTAAAATGAAAGCTCACATACTAAAAAAAAAAAAAGAAAAATACTTACCATTCTGCTCTTCTTTACCTAAGAGCATAATCAGTGTATTGAACCTATTAATTTCTGTAAGTGATTTCAAAAAGTAGAAAACATCATCACCATTTCTACAATAAATATAAAGAGAAAACATAATAGATTAATAAATTTTGCTTGATACTCGATCGATTAAAAACAATTTTTAGCAAAACAATATTTGGGGTAAATCAGTGTTAATTTCAATGCAGACTCAAGTGGTATGAATTGGCACGACCACTTGGCGATATATCGCCAAGCTCTTGGTCGCCAAGTGTTTGACGCCAAGTTGGCGATATATCGCCAAGTTGGCGACAAATTTGGCGAAAAAAAAAATATTTTTTGAATTTGGGTTCAATTTGGCAGTATTGGCGATATTTCGCGAAAAATCCACTGAATGATGTTAAAATCGGCGATATTTAGAAAATGAATCATTGTGAAACATTTGTTTTGCATTGTTTCGTGGCAAACTATGGGTGCAAATGTTTGAATTGCTATCTTGCTCACTCCTAGCACTATTTTAACACTAAGGCATCTACAAAGAAATTTACACGTAAAAGGGAGTAGTGTGGGACCCATACCAGATTTATTATACACTAAGATAAATGTAACTTGGTTAATTAGAAGTGAAAAATTAATACCTTAGTATCCAAAAGGAAGCATAAATTAACTTTAAAAGCAAATTGTTAAAAATTATCTACATTCTATTGCAAAAAAATTGAAGCATCAAGAAGGACTTTCGTGATTGTGAGAAAATTCGATATGTAAAAACACCTTGATTGAACAGGCAAATGATTAAAGTTTCAAGGCCAATGCACAGGAATTGGGATCATAGCATATTTCTAGTGCACAATTTACAAAGTATAAAACCAGTAATAGAGGCAGAACATTTATCTTTTTTTGTTGTTGAAGTTATAATTCTGTACTGAAGCAACTAAAGATGCCGCTACAACAATATCAAAGACTTTACAGGCAACTAAAACGATTTTAAACAATATAACATTGTAGGAATGCATGAAGCTGGACTGTCATGCCGAGCAATAGACCTCCACATGCAGCATGCAGATACTGCTGTACAAAGATGCTGGCAACAAGGAAGTTGCCGATGTCAGCATCGATTGTGGATTCTGGAAGGCCAAGGAGCACAAATGCGAGGCAAGATCAGATGATTGTTTGCCAGGCCTAAAACCACCTCAACGGTGTTACTGTCAACTATTCAACACTCTACAGCCTCATCTATACCTCCTATGATACTATTCACCATATCAAGTCACTCGTTTCAGGTGGGGTCATGCTTACAGAGGCCTTTAAGATGTTTGCCTTTAACCCCACAACATCCACAGAGCCATCTGCAGTGGTGGCACAACCAATCATCATGGCTGCCATCAGAGTGCCATCGTATAGTGTTCAAAGATAAATCCTGCTTCACTCTTAAAGCAGACAATCGCTGTGTTCCTGTCTGGAGAAGACAGTGTGAGCGGTCTTAATCAGTCTTTGTTTTACAAAGGCATACAGCTATAACCAATGGTACGATGAACTGGAGCACTATTTCTTATGGATTCCGAGCGCACTTTTTGGTGTGCATTGGTTACATGTTAACTTTACCAGCGTACTTGTTTTATTACCACTGAGGGCCTTTTACGTCATGGCTAAAATATTGGAAAGTGTTTGGTGTGGTTATTTAAAGACCGATGTGCGCGCTTGCGCGCGAGAGCGCTAACATTGTATTCTTTGCTAAGTGTTGATTATTATCGTCACTTGAACTGCATGGATAATGATGTTATGTCATATGGTGGCTGTATTTATAGTTGGATTATGTGTGGGGCTAATAAGGATCTTATAGTTGGATATTAGGTGTATACGGTGGATGAAGGTGATTATTGTTTGGTAATTACGAAGTTAAATATTGGTGACGGGTTTTGGATATAGTTGGATAGATGAGTTATATTAGATTGCGTATTTTTGATATTTTTAAAAAAAGGAATGGTATTGTATATATGGGTGTGGGTGGATTTGTTTAGTATTTTGATGTTGTGGGTTTTGATGTTTGGGTAGTTGTTCATGGTTAGATTTGGGGGTTTGTATATTGTTTTGGGGGGATTTTTATAGTGAGGTTGTTTTCAATTTTATGTTGTTTATTTGTTAGTGGGGTGTGGATTTTTATGGTTGTAAGAGTGGTTGGGATTAGTTGGAATTTGGTTTTTTTGTTTGGGGAGTGTTTTGTAGTTTGTGGTGTGTGGTGGGGGATGATTTGTTAAAGATGTTGGGGGTTTTTTTTTTTGTGTATGTATGGTTATTTTTGTTATGGGGGGGGAGGGGGATTGGAGGGGTTTGTGGTTATATGGGAGATGATTGGTTAGGTAGGAATTTGGATGGTTTTGTTTGTTGTGGTTTTTATGTGGATTGTTTTGATAGGAGTAGTATGATTGTTTTTTTTGGATGGTAGTTTAGGATTTATTGATAGGTGTGGGTTAGGAGTTTATTGGATATTTGGTTTATAGTTTTGGTGTGGTTTGAGTGTGGTGTTGAGATGGAGGGGGGGGGGGGGGTAGGTTGGTGGGGGGTGGTTGTTGGGGGGGGAATTTTATGGGTTTTTAGGGGTGGTGGATGAAGGGGGTAGATAATGTTATATATTTATTTGGGTTGGGGGGAGGGGGGGGGGGTGTTTTTTTTTGATTTTTTATGTTTGTTTTTATTGGGGATTTGGTGTGGGATTGGATGTTGGAGGGTGGTAATTGTGTTGTGGAGTGTTTTGTGGGTGTAGGGTTAATTTGGGGGGGGGGGAGTGTTGGGTTTTTGTGTAGTATTTATGAGGTTGTGTAGATGTTTTTTAAAAATTGGGTGGGAGTGAGGATTGGGTTGATATGGGTGGAGTGGGGGTGGTTATTTATGGAAGGGGGTTAGGTGTTTATTAAGAAATGGGGGGGTTATATGTTAGATGTGTTTTGGGTGTTTGCGATTTGGAAGGTGTTTGTAATGTTTTTTTTAGGAATTGTGTTGGTGGGTTTTTTTTTTGGTCGTTTTTTGGTTGTGGTGAGGGGTTGGTGGGGGATGTTTTTTTAGTATTTAGTGTGTTGGGGGTTGGAGTTTGGGATGTTTTGTGTTTGTGATTTTGTTTGTTGGTTGGATTTGTTGTTTTATATGGGTTTGGGTTAGGTTAAGGATTTTGTAGTTGAGATTTGGATTTTGTTATTTTGGATTTATATGGGATTGGGAGGTTTATGTGGGATGGAAGGAAATTGCATTGGTTGTGAAGGGGGGATTTTTTGTGGGGGGATATGTTGGTATGGGAGAGTTTTTTTGAATTATTTTTAGATTTTTGTTTTGTTTTGGATGTATTGTTGTTTTTTGATGTGTTTGTGGGGTGATTTTATTAGTATTTTGAATGTTTGGTGGTTTAAAATGGGGGGATGTTAGAGATGTTTGTTTTAGATTTGTTTTTAGGATTGGGAGATAATATTGGTGACATATGTGAAATACTTTGGATTGTTTTTGAGTTTATCGGTTGGATTGTTTTGTTTATGTTGTTTTTGGTATATATGAATGTATATATGGAGTGTATTTTGAATTGGATATTTTTGTGTTTTATGATGGGTTGTCATATTATTTATTATATTTATTTGATAGTTTTTTGATGTTTGTGTGGTTTTTTTTTTTTTAATTGTGATTTGATAGTGTTTTTTTTATTCTTGTGTGTGTTATATCTTTTTTTATGAATTAGTTGGTTTTTGAAGAGGATTGTTTTTGTTTTATGTTTTTGTTTATTGATTAGATTTGGTTTTAGTTTTGTTTGATTTTTTGTAATGGATTTGGGGGGTTATTTTTTAATTTTTATATAATTTGTAATTTTTGTTTTTTTTTTAGAGGTGTTAAAGTTTAGTTTTTATGGTAAAGCTATGGTTTTTTTATTATAGCTGCTTATGTGTTTTTGTGTTTATTTGTTATGGGTTGGTGGTTTGCGTGTAAGAGTTCTGGGTTATAGTTTACAATTAGACTTTATTTAAGATCTAGGGTTAATTTATAAATAAATATTCTTCTGGTTACGCCTGGTGAATTTTATTAAAGATTTGGAAGTCAAGATGCATGTGTTTTTTTCTTTAATCATGGATTTTATTTTATGGGTCTTTAAAAAAGAGTTAAATAATTGAATTTGCTGCAGTTCACGATGATCCACCGATTTTCACTTGAGAGGCAAATTTATGATCGCTGTTTTTTTAAGTTTTGAAAAATCATCCGCTTTCGGACAGTCACTTTTTTTTTCTGGCCGTAAAATTATTAGAACGGCCAGCATCAATGCATCACGTGCACAAGTGATTTTTTCTTTTCTAATGAGGCTGATCATTAGTACTCAAAAGCTTTTGTTTCTCCATTCAGATACGATCCATTTTATGAATTACTTTTCAGTGGTGAAATGCTAAATAGTATTACTCCACTCGATTGGCAGAGAAGTCACTTCTTCTCGACAAATGGGGAGATCAATCACCTGAAACAAGCTCTCAACCAACTGTTGACTGCCAGAGCATCAACTGCCTCGATTGAGAGCATTTTTTCAACCTACGGGTTGGTACAATCAAAGCTTCATAACAGGCCTGGCAGCGACAAAGCTGCAAAACTTGTGTTCATTTATAAGTCACTGAATTAACCTCCTGAATTAAAAAAAAAAAAAAATTGTAAAATTTTTTTTTTAAATAAAAATTATTGTGGTCTCTTAGGGTATCTCTCTAACAATTCTATGATTGAAGGAGTAAAATGTCTAAAGTAACATGAAGCATTCTTTAGATGATATAGATAATTAAAACTAGGAAAAATCATTACATAGCAAGTAATTATTTTCTACGTATTTATGATACTCTTATATTTTTAATTACATGTATTAAAAGAATTGGATTTAGATATTGAACTTGAACAGTGTAATCTGTTAGTATCAAATATACTTTAAAAAAAGAAAAAAATTTATAAAAACAGCTATTTTTAAAAAAAATATAAAAAATCAGATTTCAATCAAAATAAATCCGTATTTTTTTTTTTTTTAAATCGTGATTTTTATCAACCCTGGAATAAAGTAAAATAAATACAATTGTAAAACCCTTAACTCACAGAAAATCCCTCTTTTACGGACATAAATGCTTGCCCGTTAGCCCCCTTCCCCGATGCGTTTCCGTATTTATTCGTATTTTAATCAGTACAGTCGACGCTTGATATAACGACCGTCTCCGTCCTACAGAAAACGATCTTTATAACGAATGGTCGCTGTAAGAGGTAGAACATAGAGTATATTGGGATACAGTTGGGGGTTTTCTCACCGGTCGTTATATTGGGATGGTCTTTATAACGTGTGGTCGTTATAACGAGCGTCGACTGTATTTAATATTTTAATCAGTACAGCGAGAGCGGGCATTATACTAACATGTAAGGTCGCCTGTATTTTCCATATACGCTATAGTATAGCCCAAATTTTCGACGGCAACCGAAAGTAGGTCAAATGAAGGAGAAGGAATAGCTCAGGACAGGCATTCCCAGCGCAGCCAGAGCTAAAGTTATAAAATGAAAATCATCTCTAGTGTATGTCCCACATGCGTACCGGCTGGAAGGTTAAGGAAACAATCCCTTCTGCTTAGAAAAACAGAAATAAGAATTTCAAAAAATGAGTAAAAATGAAACAATAACATATAGTAGTTTAGGGAAATTCTAATAAAAATCAGATAAAATAAAATACAGATAGTTGCAAATAAAAATATGAGTTCAGTTTGTAATAGCATAAATTAGTAATTTTTCAGTCAAGAAGGTTAAAGAGAGGTTATAAAATTATTGGTGTCAAAAAAAAAAAAAACACTTAACTGAAAATCCTATAAAAATACTTACTCCACAAATGAACTAGCTAAGATATGAAGAATTTCAGAAAATATTTCAGGATCCATACAATATTGAAACAGTGGCAGGATCGTTTCTGGGGGTAATTGCTGGAAAAGAAAAACTTTTTGAAAATAAATACACTAAAAGAGGACAAACAACATTTAAACTCTTGAATAAAAATTTAACTAGTTTAACAGATTAGAGTCACATCTTACAATGACAAAGATTTTATGAATTTTGAGAAAAATAATGATTTTTTAGGTCATTTCATGGTAATTTTGTACAATACTTTTTTTTATGCGGTGGTTACATTCCATGAAAATGCCATGTAAATTAAGATTTAGTAATAGCCTTAAAATAGGGGTTAGGCTCTAAAGATTTCAAAAATACTTTATTTTAGTGAAAGATAAAGGTGTATTCATTTTAATGTGCAATTATTTCCATACATAACTTAACATGAATAAACTTAGTATTAATAGAAAAAAAAAACAGGCATGGCCCCCACACTACTTTTTTTT
This sequence comes from Uloborus plumipes, assembly GCA_038373865.1. Lineage (NCBI taxonomy): Eukaryota > Metazoa > Arthropoda > Arachnida > Araneae > Uloboridae > Uloborus > Uloborus plumipes. The sequence goes on along the minus strand of JAXGGA010011479.1, from coordinate 21,700 downwards.
ACGTCTATTAAAATCAATGAATTTTAATAGCTGGCAAGAATAGCTGGATGTACTCATGTACGAGTGTTAGAAGCAACACTTCTTTAATGAAGAGAATTTTAGACATTATCCTACACGTATAAAATTGTGGAAAATGGTGTAGAGTAATAATTTGAAATGCATAGAAAAGTGATGCTTTTATTAGCATTTGTGATCTAAAATTGCATAAAACTACACAGAACACATTTAAAGAACCAAAATACTATATAATAGTGACTTAAAGTAAGCAACGTACATACAAACATCATGAGAAAACTCGACGTACTGTCTAAAATTTTTTCGTGTGACCTCCGCCTCATCTGCGCACGCGCCAAATCTCTTTGGACTTTCTCGAAATGGGGAGGAAAAGCAACGAGGAAGTAGTCCGCGAACTAAAGCTGAAGGCATCGGGTAATGTGCATCCAAAACCTAACTCCCCTTTTTCAGATGGAAGCGTCCGACCTTGCCAGGCGCCCAAAACGCAAACAGACAATAATTCACTTGACGATGGTCAAAATGGACGTTTTGGTTATCCACACGCAGGCACATACGTCCGTGCGAACAGGGCCAAAACACTACTTAAGATTCATTTGGAGGTGAATAAAATGGAATTTTAGGCTGAAAGTTAAGGTAAATTTTTTTGTGGTTACAATATTTCTTTTACCATGTAAAAAAAAGTAAAAAGAGCTGATTATGATCGTAATTAATTATCTGCAGTTCTTTGTTGGACATTAATGCACTCCCGCCACTTCTGGGACAAGAACTTCCTTCACTAAGAAATCAGACCATTTACCATTCTTAACAAATGGCTCAAAACCTTCAAATTGAAACTGTTTGGTTGCTTGCCAATGTTAGTATCCTCGTTGCTTTGTCCTTCTGTCACTTCTATTAACTCATCTTTCAATCAGTTCTGAATTCTATGAGTTTAATTACTTTACTTCTGAGGAAGAACTCTGGAACTGATCGCAAAAAGTGTCTCTGGTGGCCCAACCATGCTTATCAGTACACCAATTGAGGTCTATTGCATATTATCAGCAATCCCAGTAGTTCGTACTTTGAAATATCCGAGAATTTTATATGTTTGCATTGCCACATCAGCGTGGAATCAAAACTTATTCACGTAAAACATAACAAAGATGTCAAATCTAAGTATAATCAAATCCGCAAAAATTAAACCTGAGTAAAATGAGCATTTACTGTACTTTCTTTTCCTCAGAAATTTTACAATTTGTTTAAGACTTCAGTTTAATCAGTAGTGCTGCTGGGGAGCGACGGCAGGGATTTGAGTCAAAACCTTTTCCAGAGGTCTTGGTTTTAACAAATCCTGTCAATCCTACTGTCAGAGGCGTATTTGGGTGTGAGGCCAACCTGGGCTTTTGAAACTGCCCCTGAGGTGTTGAATTTCAAAGTTGTAAAAAAAAAACTTTTTTCCCCCTGCAGTTCAATACTTTTGTATGAAAAATTCCACCAGCATTCCAGTATGTATTATTAAATAAAGAACAGTATTTAATTAAATTAATTGATGTAATTCTCGCAGCTGATCCGCCCTGCTGTCTAAAAAAAAAGGTCTTCACTTTGCATGGAAAAAGTGCCGCCCCCCAATCATGCCGCCCTGGGCTATAGCCCATTAAGCCCATAAGTAAATACAGCACTGCCTACTGTGGTTGTTCAAAACATATAAAGGCAGTTTTGACCAACAATCTTGCTTAGAAATAAATTTTTGGCAGTACTACAGGGTACAATATACTGAAATTTTAAAATAACAAAAATACATACCTTCAAATATTGGTACCTCATAGGTGGATTATCTTGCATATTTCTCCAATGCATTAAAAATTGATAGTATGATGGTGGTATAGGTGGCAATGGTTGTTGCGTCAAGGTAGGAATGCTTTTATTATCAATACTGTTTTCAGCAACACGTATTTTGTCTTTAGTTTTAAGAAGATTAACTTTCTTGGTGAAATCTTTTTCATTCATATTAGACACGAAAACTTTATTGAAGGTATCCTAAAATAAAATAGAATCTGCATTTAAGATATTAAATAAAAAAGATTCTAATTCATTTATAACCCTATAAAACTATCACTGAATTATTTTGATAATTAAAAGCATAAAATTTTAAAATGTAAGAAAAATAAAGGGAAAAAGGAAAGTTAATAAATAATTAAAAGCATTGATTAATTTTAATGCTTCGAGAAAAAAAATGGCAAGCAGAAAAAGCATTTAAAGACAAATTATACATCACTCTCTTGGTTAAACAGAGAAAAGGATTTATCTGGGAGATTTTCATCCAACACTTGGAAATAACACTCTTCAGAAAGAATTTGACAGTGGTCAATTCTATTCTTGCCACATTTTTACTTCAAAATCATAAGATATGTCACTGTTAGAAAGTGATGGATAGTTTTTTTGATTTTAAAGATGGTGCTAGTGAAATACAGGAAAGTAAATACAATTTTGAGAAGTATGCAAATAATAAATGGATGTAAATTAATGAATTAATAATGCCTGATTGGCTAAATGAGGACAATAACTATGTAAGGCATGAAATAATGAATGACAATGGCATCTTAATATGGGCAGCTTAGAGATGTATGAAATGAACTAACTGCTACAGCAGTTATGGAAATCTCATACTGAAACAAAGAGTAAGTTACATTTGATTGCTGATATATAACCCCTGATTACTTCAAGTACTAAGACATAACAATGTAAAAAAAAATATCGTGAGACATTTATGCAGCACTATTTAACAAAAGATTATAAAAAACAAGTTGATGGGCTCACTGTCTTATTTTTTGCTGGTACGGTTCTGTCCCGTAACTGGAGGGAAAAAAGAGATTCATTGCTTCCGAAGAAGGTTGGAATTCAAAGACAAAAACACTGTAGATGGTAGCACCAACAACTAACAGTCAATTTTACAATCAATGCTAAAATATCTTTAGGAAATAAAAATTAAAGGTTTAATAAAAGGGTTATTGTTTTTTTAAAGTTGGCAGAGTAGGTGCATTTGTATTTTTCAAAATTGTTTAAAATTTTGGTTGGATTCTATTACTTTAAGGCATTGAGTTTTCAACATCTTTGATATTAAGATCAAAGAATTTAACATTAAAACTGCTTTTAACTACAACTACTAAGTTAGAAAATTTTATTTCCTTAAAAAGCGGGAGAAATTTCTCTGGTGGTAGGAAGCCAGAGATTGAACACTAAAGCAGGAGCCACTTGCCTAAAGCAAAGGAGCTAGTGTGTCGGAAAAAACTTCCCTGAACTCTTTCCTAAAAGTAGGGATGATTACAGCCATTTAATAGATTGGTAGAAATTTCAAAAATGCCCCATTACGTCTTGGTCATTTTCCAACTCTAAAAGCTAAAATTTTGCTAATGCTACAGAGCTAGTAGCAAGGCTTAAATGAGAAAAGGATTGTATTCTCCAGAATTTCATAATAAATTGTCTTTTAAGCATATAAAAGCTGAACTCTATACATGGCATACACACAAAGAGAAAATATTCCTAAAAAAACCATTACGTTTCTAAGATTCACAAAAAACACTTACATTATCAACATTAGATGATGACTTCTGTATAGAAGTTACTTTTGAATCAGGAACAATACACAGATTTTCACTGACAGGATATAAGACAGTTTTTTCTACATCCATTTTCTCATCTGGAGATTCAACTGTTTTATTACCCAAAAATGTTGGCCAAAATTCCTGAGACTTCACAACCTCATTTTCTTGATGCAACAAGCTAACTTCAGACAAATCACAATACTATGAAAAAATGAGAAAATGTCAGTTGTAATTTTAGATCTATGAATAAAAATATAAATTTAAAATTGAATCATTGGACACAGTATTTCTTTTCTCTCTCTCTCTCTTTAAATATCCCACACAAGTAATTTCATAGCTGTTTTGGATATTCATACAGCTGAACACAACACATAAATAGCTGTAGAGGAAATAGTTTCATGACATGAGTCATGACTCAATAAGTTTCATGACTCATCTACATGACAGCTCATGATGAGTCAAAGATTTTTGAAGCATTCTCCCATTTTACCCTCTTGTTGGTCAGGCTTTTTGAACTTCTAATATTGATAGTTAAAATCTCATTTTACTCCATTTATATATTTAAGTTTGGATCTTTTCTGAATATAATGTCTCAGAGAATGATTTCTCTGGATTCTTTTCTGAAATGTGATCAGCAACTTTGAGGTTATTGATAAGTGATTTTTTTTCTATTGCACTTAACTAATGTCAATTTCATTCTACTGATATTAGTTTAACTGATATTATAAGCAGCATAATGTCACTTTTCCTGCATTCTGTAAAGTTCTACCAAAGTTTTCTACAAGTATGATTTTTTAATACAAAAATTGTCTTTAAGACTTGATTTATAGAAGTGATTGATGTCAATTTGCTTCTAAAGCTTGTAACTTTGAGGAGGATATGTGCAAAATAGTGATAAAATGTCAAATTAAAATGACTTCAAGTTACTTGATTTCTATATTACTAAGCTTATACACTTTGTACCATAACAGACTTGCATCATAAGTAGAACCAGTTACGTGGCATCCAAGCAAACTGAATAAGTTAGGACTCTGCAATAAGCAGCACTATGGTTGGCATGAATCTTCAGGAGGATTGTGCAATGTTTTAGATGTTTCCAAGTGTTCACTGCTCCTACGAACAGACGTTAAGATAGCAGCACATAAGTAAAACATCAAGACTATTCAAGTAGTTTGCTTATGGAAGCTCAATATCTGCATTATCTGAAGGCTCTTTTTTTTAAGGCTAAAACAAGATTTAAAGGCAGCCGTCACCAGTTTAGATGTTGCATACTATATAACATGTTTCTTGTTAGGCATGTGTTGGCCCAAAGCGTTTACTGAAAGGTGATATTTGGTTCATACCGATTTGAATTTGTTTGGACATATGATTTTAGTAAGGAATATTTAACATGATTTATCAAGGTTTTTAACCCAAAAGTGTGATGTTTACCTGATAGTCCATACTTCATTGCTTCTTCAAATGTAATAAGTAGTTAACAATGAAAATAAACTGAACATGAAAGGACTGGCAATTATTAGTTAAAGTCATTTGTTAAAATTTTAGCAAAACTAGGTAAGGAAATTTTAAAAAATATACTCCTCAACAGTGTAAACTAGCAAAGAAAAATCTAAGAAGTACAAATGATTTCAATTGACTGATGGTGGTAAAATTTGGACCCAAACATAATTTATTACACATATAATACCAGGGCACATTTTGTTCCCTTTTGATCATTTATTATTATTTGAAGTTAATAAACACTCAAGTTTAAACAAGATCTACAATAGAAAATAATGAAAAAATTTAACCACTGAATTTCGTTTTAGTTTCTAAAGATTTTAATTCTAAAAAACCTCTACATTTACAAACCTGCTTCAATTTTTCTAATTCTGTTTGGGCCTGCTTGTTATCAGGTTCCAGTTCTAAAACCTTAACAAAATCTACTTTTGCTAATGAGTATTTGCCTAATTTGCTCCTTGCTGTTCCACGTCTCAAATATGCTTTGACATATGTTGGATCAATGGAAAGGCATAATGTACAATCATTCTCGGCTGCTTGAAATCTGCAAAAATATTAGATTGTTAGCATCTGCCAAAAAAAATTTAAAACACATTCAAAGTAAAGTTTAATATAATAAAGTATACAAGAACTTATTTCAGTGGAAAAGTTTCAGAATGGTATTTTAACTGGTATACGATAAACATCCTTTCCAAGTAAAAATAAAATTAAAGCAGCAATTCAACATTAAACTTTTTCACATTTGACATTCAGAAAAAAAAGAGAAGTTCACTTGAAATTTTCAATTTGTGATTTTTAAGAAAATGAAAATAAATTTTATTTCTTTGCCTCTAACAAAGTATAGTGAACATCAAAAAGGAGAAAAATTCAACTCTCATATTAGATTTTAAGAGATGGCAGTTTTCAAAATAAAAGTATCAGAGGCAAAAAAAAAGGGCAAATAAAAATTTTATTAAAGTAAAACAAATTTAGGTCTCCATTTTAGCCTGTCTACATGTGAATATCATTGATAATTACTAATATTGTATTCGAAAATTGATTAATTCATAATCTTAAATCTTAGAAAATAAGTTTTTCTAAAAATACCATTTATTATTGATGATGAAAACACCGGCCGGCAGACCCAGATAATATAGATGAACACACGAACGTCGTTCGCAGAAAGTTTTCAAATCTTGCAGACAATTTTGATATGTTTGAGATAAATTTCTGTACTGGAAAATTTTTTGTTAGTAAAGGACATATTTTGGTTCCCGATTTAGAGGAATCCACAGTTAATAATCCTGAAAAAAGAGTAAATAAACTTACTGATTTTATAGTGGTATGGTATTCTCATATATATTTTTTATTTTTGCTGTTGGCAGCGAAATAAGAGTGGAGAAGTACAGCATTTTTTTGCAGAAAATTTTAAGAAATTCATTCTGTTCGCAGACAGTTATAAAATTTATCTAGGTCTGCCGGCCGGTAAAATACAGGAATACAAACATCCCTGAAAGATATAAATCAGATACTACAGGATAAGGTAATATTTCCAGTTTCTAATTCTGGTACTTTGCCTTAATCACTAAAGCAGTACTGAAATGACATCATGCTGTAGGAGTGTCGTGCACAGCTGTGATCTAATGCTCATTCACGGTCGAGCGTTTGTTCAATGTTGTTCCCCCCCCCCCCCACACCCTGATTGACCCCTGACTGGATGTGAGGGCGCCTTTTGAGAGAGGGTGGTGGGTATCGGACTGGATGAGGGGAGATGCGCTGGAGATGACTGTGGAAGAGGAGCGAAATTGAGAAGCTGTGGATATGTTTTCACCAGAACATTTTTGAACCTTGCATCGTAAAATTACTTATTCTGAGCTTGAAAATAATTGCCATGTTTGTAATGTGTTTTTGATATCATGACTAAGTCTTTAAATAAAACGGGACTAAAAAAGGAAAAGGCAGTCATCATTTGCATTTCACAACCAGCATTAAAAAACCGTAGGATTAATCGAACCAGTTACAACAGGGAGTCAACAAGTGCAACAAATCAGGCCTTCAGAGTGTTTTCAGTAGTGTACGAGGGTTGTCCGTAAAGTAAGTTTCCCTATTTTTTTCGCAATGAATCGATTTTTTATTCACATCAAATAGTATACATCATTAAAAAGCTTAGACTTTTGTCTATTTTTCTACGTAGTCCCCTTTTACTTCGATGCACTTTTTCATCCGTGTAACCATCTTTTTTATTCCTTCGACGTAGAAGTTTCCCGCCGCACTGCGAAGGTAATTCAGGACCTCATCTTTCAGCTCTTCTCTGGTTGCAAAATTCGTACCTCCGAGTTGTTTTTTCAAACCAGGGAAGAGATGATAATCGCTTGGGGCCAGATCCTGACTGTAGGGAGGGCGAAGGACTGTCTTCCACCTGAAATCCTTAATGAGCGTGGTGGTTTTGCCGGCTGTATGCGGACGAGTATCATCTTGATGAAAACGGACTCCACTAGACAGCATGCCCCTTCTCTTGTTCTGTATGGCTCTTCTAAGGTTTTTCAGAGTTTCGCTGTAGCGGTCAGCATTTATTGTTGTACCAGTGGGCATAAATTCACACAGCAATAGACCTTTTCTGTCCCAAAACACCGTTGCCATGATTCTGCCGGCAGACTGCGTTTGTTTAAACTTCCGCATTGATGGTGAATGCGGATGTTTCCACTGCTTTGACTGTTCCTTGGTTTCCGGTGTCGCATAGTGAACCCAAGTTTCGTCCCCAGTGACTATGGAGTCCAAAAATTCTTCACCGCCGGCTTCGTAGTCCGCGATAAATTTGGTAGCCGCTTCAACACGTTGTTTTTTGTTGTCATCTGTGAGTGTTTTGGGCACCCACCTGGCACAAACCCTCGAATATCCTAAATGTTTCATTAAAATCTTGTCGATAGATGTTTTGCTGACATCTGGAATCATCACACTAAGATCCCGAACCGTCATTCTGCGATCTGCCAGCATTGCCGCTTCCACCCTCGCAATTGTTCCATCGCTAATCGATGGGCGTCTGGATCACTGTTCGTCATGGACGTCTGTTCGCCCTTCTTTAAACTCTTGGACCCATTTCCGCACCATTTGCACGATTATGCATCCTTCTCCATAGACTTCTGTAAGTTGGGTACGGATTTCTGTCGCCGAATTTCCTTTGACACACAAAAAACAAATCACTGATCTCACTTCGCATTTGGCGGGTGAAGGAATCGGACGCTCCATTCTTAATGGCTGCCAAAACTAAACTTACGGTCACATTGAGTTCAACTGGGCGGGTATGTGGAGGGGAGGAACCAAGCTATGCGTTAGGGTTGCCAGATTGCGCGTAACAGCAATTCACGTGCTTGTGGAAATTAGGGAAACTTACTTTACGGACAACCCTCGTAGCTATGGGGTCCAGCACCCGTGGCGAACTTCAGAAATTGCGCCCCCCTCCCCCAAAAAAACAAGGGTAGCCCTGATGAGAGGTAACGGGAGGTCATAATGACCTCCCAAAATTTCCTTCTTCTAAAATTTTTGATTAACTTTTTTGGAACAGTTGTAGAAAATATTGCAACTTTAATATTATTCTCCTTTTTTTAAGTGTTTTAACGATGCTCAGTGTTCCCTCTCATTTTATATGTACATGATGTGTCTGCTTGTTCGAATCATTGCGTAAAATTCGATTTTCATAATTTTCCCCTTTCAAACAATTTTTGTTCCTGGCATCCCTAACTTCCTTATCATTGCACATAAATTCCAGAAACCTATTAATTCTTGCAATTCGTTACGGAATATAGTGGTTTTTTCCTCATAGCATTCATTTTAAATATTGTTTTTAAACGCTAAAAGAATGCAGACAATAAACATAATTTACGCATTAAAAATAAAAATCAAAGTATTAATTCTATTGTAATTAGGAAAGCAAAGAAAATATAAAAAGCATAATTAATTTGAAAGTGGCTTAATAAATGCTACCCCTTGCGTACAGGCAAAATAAAAGTTGGCTATTTTGGACCACCGATTATTTTTCTTTATAAATAAGACTTTTCATGCTTTGTATTTAAAATGTCCCAGAGAAGACTCTTCAAACAAACGAAATCGTTACATTGGTACGCCATTATTTAATAAGGGATTTACCTATGAGGGGAGTTAAGAGAAGCAATTGTCCCCTTCTTGGTTTTGAGAAACTTACAAGATGCATTTTTTCCCTTTAATTTAATTTCATAATTATTATCATTTATTTATTTTATTTATTTATTTATTTATTTTTGATACAGCGTATACAAACAAGGGCCAACAATGGGAAGGTATTAGCTGGTACCAAAATGATGGTGCTCGAACTGAGAATGATGAAAAAAAATATGGGCGAATTACAAATTACATTTATCAAAACCTCCCAATAATACTCAAAGGCTAATGAGAATAAATAACAAAGTAGTACTAGTTTAGACGTGAGGGCAACTCATTAAAACACATATAAAATTGGAAGAATTTCCAAAATCGAAACACAGCGTTTGACAACGTTACTCGTTCAAAATTGCGCTCCGCCGTTCTTGTATTACTCGTTTTGGGAAGCTTCATTAATTGTGCTAGGTACGAATTTTTAAAATCGCGAAATTTGCAATAGTCATTTTTAAGAAACCTACCTTTTGCGTTTTTGAGAAATAGGTATATACATATTTTTCTCTCATTAGTTTTTGCCATAGAAAAATTGTTACCAACAGAGGAGTTTTTCTGTCATCATAAAATCATGTTTCAAAAATCTATCCGAAATGTTTTCAAAAAAGGCTCTATGATTTTTGAAATTGTAGAACGTTATTTCTGAAGTATAGTAATTAATAAGTTGAAGTGATATCGTGAAAAAAGCGGCAAGAAAGGAGCAAAGAGAAAAGGTTTGTTTCTTTTAAGTGGATAGGACCGACTGATTTCAGATCAGCCTATGGAAATATACTCCACACTTCATATAACTAAATTATATCCTGCCAAATAGATTTAAACTAACATCAGTGCATCGACCGAAATGTACCAAAACAAAGTTGCATATTCTGCATGGTTGGTGTTATAGCTTGGGGGCGCAGTTTGTGCTACTTGGAGCAGTTTATCAAATTTTTATCTTTTAGTTTGTTTGGACTTGACCAAAAAATTTTTTTTTTCTGTTTAATTTTTTTTTAATCGGTCAAAATGCCAGCCCCTGGCTGCAGCGCCCGTGGCAAGAGCCACTCCTGCCAACCCCTAGCTACGCCACTGAGTGTCTTACACTTGTTTATGACCAAGAGCCACAGTGTTAGAAAGCATTAAACTACTGATGAAACCGTAAGCATAACATCTCTACTAATAATAAAGCTGAAGGTGAGTCTGTCTGCCCTTCTTTCTTTCCTTCCTTCCTTCTTTCTGTCTGTCTGTTACGCGCGTGGCACCAAAACCGTTCGGTCGATTTTCATGTCACTTGGCACAAAATTAGTTTGTAGCATGTAGTTTTGCACCTCGAAGCGATTTTTTGAAAATTCCATTTCGTTCTTTTGTATTCGAATTCCTAGCGGAAATTCGATAAAATAGGGAAGAAATATTTCATACACATTTTCAAGTCTTATGACATTCGAAAGCTTGAAATTTTCTGCACAAAATGAAGTTTTTTCGAAGTTTCTACGATCATCAGGAGAGCTGTAACAATTGTTTTTAGAATCCAAGAATTCAAGGCTTACCTTCAGTAAAGCAAGCCAAACAATTCTAAAATGGTTCAGCTCGAGAATAAAATTTGTTTGAAAAGAGAGATGAAATGAATTATTTTATCAACGGAAATCAACTTTTCATATTGTTACCATGGTTACGTGTTCATACTTATTTTTGTTTCGTTCTTTTTCCAGCGCTGCCAAACGTAGTATTTTTGATACTACGGTAGCATTTTTTCGGCCCAAATAAGGAGCGTAGTATTTTTCCGGCAACCCTGTTTCCAATACACTAATGACTTAATTAAAAGATTTGGCGGATTTTTTTTTTTTCATTTTCATAGATTTCGCATTTCAGCAACATTGATTTTGGCAACGTTTGGAAACAGTCGCCCATTTAGCGAGAAAGGGGTACCCAAAGCACAAAGATTAACCAAATATCGTATAAATTGCGACATTGCAACGTTCTTTTTAAAGTGTTTCATTTCGGAAAATGTTTTGTTTTGTTTTTAAAGCTAGGAAAGGAAACTTTCTTCTTCTTTCAAATTTTGGTAAGATTTCTGTTGGTTTCTGTGAGCAACAAAATTGTTCTTATTTTCTCTTTTGGCTTATTTTTGTGCATCTCCCCTTGGGGTTTCATTTGAATGTCACAAGGGGATGCTTTACCCCTTTTATGGAGTAAATCAGTGTTAATTTCAATGCAGATGAATTGGCGCGGCCACTTGGCGATATTTCTCTAAGCCTTTGGTCTCCAAGTATTTGTCGTCAATTCGGCGACAAATTTGGCGATTAAAAAAAAATTTTTTTTAGGGGGTTCAATTTGTCGCTATTGGCGATATTTTGCGAAAAATCCACTGAATGATGTTAAAATCGGCGATATTTAGGAGATTAATCATTGTAAAACATTTTTTTGCATTGTTTCGTGGCAAACTAGGGATACAAATGTTTGAATTGTTATCTTGCTCTCTCCAAGCACTATTTTGGCACTTAAGGCATCTACTAAGAAATGTACACGTAAAAGGAAGTAGTGTAGGGTCCATACCAAATTTTTATGTCATACTTTGAAGGAATTGTAGCTGAATTATAACTAAAATAGAGTATTTTTTCTGCAAAATCAATTATTTTACAAATGAACGTTTAATTTTATACCACGGGCAAAGCCGTGCGGGTACCGCTGGTTATAAATAAAGTGCAAAACAATGTGAAAAACTTAGAGAGAGAGTTAGAATCACGAAAATGTTGAACAGCAATTGTAAAATTAAAGATAACTACAAAATTGTGCTTCAAATTGTGAAAGAAATAAAAGATAAAACATTAAATCAGAGATCAAAAAAAAAAAAAAAAAAAAAAAAAAACAATTTTTACACAGAAGGAACCGACACAATTTAGGATGATATTCTGTAATAACTCTTTCAAAGATGACCGACTTTGATTGAATGGAAGAATTATAAAGGATATGTATCTAACACATTCTGACTGGTATTGCAGGTGTTGCACAACGGTGCAGATTCACAGAAAAATAAAGGTGTAAGAATAAAAATTATATGAGCAATACAATGTTTTGTTATAGCAACTTTATTCTTTTCATAAGATCATAGTGACATTGCCACAAAGCAGGTTTTTTCCCTTCTTTATGGACATACTGTGCTGAAACACATATTTGACTATAGCAGATAGAATATATGAGCAAGGCCGTACCCTGAGGGGGGGGGGGATGATATATAGATTAGTTTGGCATTACACAAAATATAGGAAAAGTAACAAAGATTGCTTCTTTGCTAATAAATATTAATAATTTTGTCAAAAAGGGGTATTTTGGGAGTCAAGAAAGGCTCCAATTACAGGGATGAAAACAGTTCAATGTCAAAAAAGAAGAAAAATTGCAGGGCTTAAAATTTGGATAGATTTTTTGTCTCCATATTATGCGAAATTAGCCATGTAATATTTCCTCTTAATTTGCTCTGTGAAATCGAAAGTAAATATTTTAAAAACTTTTTAATTGCTCATTCACAATTTCTTTTTAAGTCATTCACAACATTGTAGAGAAAAAAAGTGTGGGGGGGGGGGATTGCAATTTTTGACGAGTTAGACACGTGTATCTCAAGAAATAGATTCTCTTATGGATATAGAATTGTCTTTAGTTATTTTAGAAATTTTTAAATTTATTAAAATATTTTTTTTTCAAAATAAGTTTCCCAATTTTTTGATAAAGATCCTGAATATTAAAGCTGAACTTTCTTAATTTCTACCTCTTACAATGGAAACTTATGTTTTTGGCAGCATGCTAAAATAGCGTACATAGTTCACAGATACTTGTAGGTCATCCTTGAGATTTCAATCCTGCTGCATCCTAAAACCATTTCCATTATTTTGGAAGTTGGAAATAATTTCAATCTCTACTACTTAAAATCAACTTATTTAAGGCTTTATTTTAATAATGAGTGTAGTTTTATTATTTTTCTAAACTTGATGCAACATAAATTTTTTGATCGCGGAAAGAACGAAAAAATACAAAAAGCACAAAATCGCGGATCCGCGGAAGATTTTCATCCCTGCAATTAGGACCGTGATGTAAGTATAAACAAAATAAAAATCGATAAAAATATATTATTTAATAAGAATAAATAGTTATTTATAAAATTATGAAATACAGCAGTCAAACTCACTTAAAACGAGTCCTGATCTGACGAGAACCTGAATTTAACAAGGAACTCAGAGTTATTTGTTTGGTACACTGTTAAGTCTTTGAAGCATAATTTACAATTAACAAGTAAATCCCGTCAAAGCAAACATTACTTTAACACATAAAATTTCTATTGACAAAATATGATTTCTTACTGCTCTTTCTTTATGAATGCCATTGCACGATTAGCAGAAAGCAAAGGATTTTCTGGATCTAGCTGCATGCCAGTAGTATAGCAATTAATAGCAGAGTCATAGTTTCCTTTTTTGAAAAAATCATTACCCTGAATAAAGAACAAAATATATGAGAATTAATATAAAGAACAAAACTAATGTAACATATGGAGTCAATCAGCAATTTTCAAAAGTGATTGAAAGAATGGAGACGAGTAACAATAAGTATTTTTTGGGAACAGCAATACTAGTCCGTAAATTTGATAATAAAATCTAATTTCTGTTATAACTTCAAGAGGTTGAGAAGGATAAGAATGACTAAAACAATATGTTGTCTATAGAAATTTTGGAGCATATATTTTCTTGCAAAGGCTTAAATATCATAAAATAAATAAAGGTGCAAACTTTCTCTTGGAAGTTTCAAAGCATTATGATGCTTAAGGATTTTGAATTTAAAATAAAATTAAAACTTTACTCTACTGGTTAAAAAGACCTTTAAAATGTACATTCTGCTGGTCCAAGATATGTTTTCATTATACTAAACCATCAGACCACTTCATTTTCAGCAGTGTTAAATGCATTATTTTTTAATTAATTTTTAGTTTTCTATAAATTTAAAAACTTTCCTACAACTAAAAAAAAATAGTTAACATAGAGAATAGCACATTCAAACTCTGACGTTTTCCATGTTTGAAATATGGAATTATTACAATCACAACTAAATGGAAAGTGGAAAAGGAGCAGGAAAAAAAAAAAAAAATACAAAAGTGCTTTTAGAGCATAGAGATAAACATTTCGAATACTTAGTACCGATGGTCTGTTTTCTGATGATGTTCTGATTCATGATCCTACAATTTTTTGAAGCAGAACCAAGTGACAAGGAAATTGTATACATATAATATTAGAATAATATTAAATATCAGGAAAATACCTTATCTTTGTTAAGAATGGCCAGTTGCTTCCTTTTGTTATTACAACCTTCTTCTTCATTTTCACTGTTATCAGATGGACTCAATTGTTGGTTTTCCTCATTATCATCTCCTTCAATTTTCTTGACTTCTTTGTCCTATTTACAGAGACTTAAAATTTCAGGATCTAAACACTTAAAGATTCTTCAGTAAAAAGTTAAAAATCTAACATGGACACCACAGTACTTCCTTGTAGGCCCATTAAATGGGTAACATAAAATGGGGTGTATAGGAACAGCGGGGTGATTTGGAACAAAACTTCCTGACCATACAAAGAAATTTTTCAAATACACTGTTGGGTATTTTCGACAAGTATTTTTTTTACAGAAAGGTAATATCATAAGGAGTAGGAAAAAATATTTTGGTCATTCTGGCAATTGTTGACTTATGAGCAAGGCTGCAAGCTGAAGGTTAAAAAACATCAAGTTTTCATCATCTGAAAAACTTTGTTTGCAAGTACAGAACTCTTTATACTTGAAAACTAAGAGTAGCATTCTTCAATTATTCATATGTCTTAGCCACAGAGTACTTAATTAGAAGTGATATATTTTTTAAATTTGTGTCATAAAAATGAAAAACTCTTTACAATGTCATAGGATAAGGATTTGCGGAATGAATCGAAACACTTTGATCTGTGAATTAAATCAAACGTATTTAGCGGAAACTATTTTTAAAATTAAGGTTCTAACCCCATTTCTTCTAGTTAAGACAGGAACAAGGATTTATTATTGTTTACCCCTTCTGGTGAGCAGAGAGATCTTAGAATGACAGAAAGTTCCAGATTCAAAAATATTTTTGGCTTCAGGAGACTTCTTTTTACTGAAAATACATGGGGGAAAGTCATACAGAAACAATGTAGCAAAAATCCAGTACATAGACAACGATGAATATGATGGAAAATCGCACAAGATGATCTCCGAGCCCCAGAGATTTCAAGAAACTAAAGAAAAGACTGTGCTCAACATGTTTTGTCTTTGCTTGGAATATCAAAAGCAAAGCAAGACCGAAGTTTTTACACAAAAAATCAAATTTAAAAAATTCTTTTCACTATTTTTTTTTTTGCGATCAAATCTGCAAGTGTACCGATTCACCCCATTTTACGGTACATGTACTTAGATACTGGCATTAGAAGTAAAACTTTTAAAATGCACAATGTTTTAGACATGCTCTTACACCAAGTGGTGATTTCAAAAAATTTTAGGACACACTTTTGATAAAATTTTAGGACTTTTTAGGACAACAAAATATAAAGTTTGGATGTTTTAAATGTAATTTATAAGCTTTATTTGCACATAGAATTATTAAACATTCGATATTCTATCTTAAAACTACAAGGTAATGCATTCTATTTTTTATTCTTTTAGAGCGACACATTATGAAGAGAGACATTTTATTTAATGATTTAAATCTGGGTCAGTCTGAACAGGTAATTTAAAAGAAAAATTTTCAATAAATTTTACTTCATAGGGTAGGTTGGGATAAGTGGTAGAACAGCTTGTTTTTAAAGCCTAATACAAAAGTTTTGAAAAAAAAAATATATTGATTTATTTTATTAAGCTACAAAAGACTAAACCTTGCAAAATATACAATACAGATAAGCAGGATGAGAACAGCCAGTCCTCATAATGGTAGAAATTTCAAGATTATGATTAAGTTAACCCTTTGAAGCAGAAATGGGATACCGGTGTTCCACAGAACAAAACACCAATTCCCCATGAATATTTTACCTTTTATGCAGAAAGGGAGTTTTCCCTATGATTTATTACACAACTAGAATATTATTAAAATGCTAAATATAATATTTTCCCCTTGCTTTGATGAAAGTTGATACAGAATAATGAGCAAAGTATGAAAAATACGTTGATAAAAATTCTGCGTCAAAGGGTTAAGGTAATATTCAGTTGGAATGTAACATGAAAAATTCCAAATCAATCATGAAAAAAGGGAACATAAAAATAACATGATATTATCTCAAATGAAGAAAACCATTTTAAAAAGATGACTCTTCTCCAAATAGTGATAAACTTAAGAAAACATATAGACACTGCTTTTGAGAATATGCTCAAAAAAGTAACTATATCTTCATAATCACTATGAAGAAGTTGCAAAAGGAGGAAGGCACAGGATTGAGTGGTATTATGTTGCAAGATTAAAATGCAAGTTCATACATATTATAAAATTAATTTAAATCTATACTAAAACATGAATGCTCAGATGTATCCACAATTTGTGATGCAAGTCAAAAACTGCTAAAAAAGTAAAAAAAAAATGGGTTTATGTTGAGCATGGAAAGAAAAATTGGTTAAAAATGTATCATTTTACATGACAGTTAGAAATGGAGAAAAATTTAAGTTTTTGATCCTTATCAAAAACAATAGATGAAAAACGAAATGAATGTTTTTTAAAACATTCAAGCTATTATGGTTTGAGCGCAAAAACATTTTACCACATCAAATTTATCCCAAGCTTGATAATCAAAACTACGTATGCGCTGTGCAGTTGAAGCGTCTTTTTTATCTTTCTGTTTCTTATGTCTGTTTTTCTTTTTCGACCTTGATAATGAATTTCTTATAGGTGGAAAATCCTAGAATAAAGATACAATCCTAAATAATATTGTTCAAAATTACAATAATGAATGTCTCACATTTAGGTGATTATGACTAAAGCATGCATTGCAGATATAATTTAATGATACCTTTAACTTTTCTTTATGTCAAACTGTTTGAACGGCATAAAATAGGGACATAATACTTGAAAAAAATGAGAAAAACTTAGCAGACATTAACAAAGCAGAAATGTTTGTAGGAACTAGTAAAAGTGTAGTAGGTAGCCAATTTAAATCATATTTGAATGAGAAGTCTAAGCATTGAGTAGTACCTAAAAATGTCCTACTAAAAAATCTGTTTTTTTTTTTTTTTTTTTTTTTAATACAGAAGGGATCAGCTTCAACATACATGAGGACTGCGTACTACGCGCCTTGCCTCCTGATAAGCACAAGACAGATTTACGGCACAGAGAGGTTGAAATAACAGCCATGGGAGAGGCGGGACTCGAACCAGCGACCACTTACTTACGAGGAGAATACTCTACCTCTAGGCCACCATGGCCCCAAAATCTGTTTCACCCACAGCCTTTTCTTTTGAAATTTTGGCATAGCTAAAATTTCCAAAAAAAAAAAAAAAAAAGCTATAATCAAATCCCCCAATACAGAGTGATTTTATTACAGTTTTGCTGTATCTTCAAAAGAATTATATCTTAAAAACCGTACTTTCACAAAAAAATTAAAATCAGAACTTTTTTTTTTTTTGTAATTGACACATTGACTAAAATAATATGAAATATCGTTAGTTTTAAACCAAATTTTACTCAGAAAAATACAATGCTAAATGTATTTATATATGAACATCTCATGAGTAAAGATTTTTTTTAGTGTTTCAACTCTATTTTTGTCATTTTTTTCCAAACTGCTAGTGCATAATTTTAGTGTAATCTTTAAGCATCTGTTTTTAGGTTGCCATTTTTCTGACAGTTTGATGAAAAGTATACAGTACAAGGCTTACTGATTTTAAATATAATGGTATTTTTCATACTCTTTACGTTTTTTGCTCCCCCCCCCCCCCCAACAAGCAAAAAAACTGTTTTAAAGTGTTCATGACACAGCACTTTTCAAATGAAAACTTCAGTTTATATTTTACAAAAATTAAAATGTCTTTTTTTAAAAAGTCACAAAATCGGTGTGTGTGTGGCGGAGGGGGGGGGGGAGGGATTTCACAATAACGGAATCTAAATTCAAAACTAGGTAGTTAGACAAAAACTCTAGATTGGCCCATGCATCACTTCCTCTCAGGACGTGCATTTTTTACTTTTGATGATTTTGAGTTATTGCATTTCAAACTAAAACTTTATTGCAACATTCATCAATTCAATTGACATCACTTTAAGTAATTTTTCTGTTGTCCCCATGGTAAAACGTAAACAAGTCCCAAAAACAACTGTAAAAAGTATTAAGTAAATACCAAGTGTAAACCAGAGCGGTTTCTTTAATGGAAAAGTGTCTATTCACTTATATAGTATTTTTTTAATAATTAAAGCTTTTCAAGTAATATTTCCCAAAAGAAAGCTTTACTCACAAGGAAATGAAGTTATAAGATTTTACTCTCAATTATTTAAAGAAATTCCATAAAAATATGAATGTTAAACGTTAATTAACTAAATGAGTTTTGAACTATCAAACTTACTCTTACATTGTTTAACCTTTAAGAACCGGGTGGTACACATGCTGTACCGCAAGTGTTTTTTTCCTTTGAGTTTTGCTTCTATATTTTGGAGCAGGGGATTTTTCCAAGATTTCATACCCCTTTACTGGGGAATTACGGCTTTGTATTCGAACCGTAAAGTCATAAAACCTTAAGTGCTTACCGTTACACCTTCTCGTTTTCAGAGGAGAAGAAATCTGCGGTTCAAAGGCTGTACCGCCCATCTCAAAAGGAAAACTTCTATATGAATAGACTGGATTCGAAAGGTTAAACCAAACAAATCTGGTTCAAACAAACAAAAAAAAAAAAAAAATCTGGTATGGACCCCACACTACTTCTTTTTACGTCTAAATTTCTTAGTAGTTGCCTTAAGTGTTAAAAAAAGTGCTTGGAGTGAGCAAGGTAACAATTCAAATATTTACTCCCCTAATCTGCCACGAAACAATGCAAAAAATGTTTTACAATGGTTAATTTTCTAAATATTGCTGATTTTAATATCATTCAGTGAATTTTTTGCAAAATATCGCCAAAAGCGCCAAATTGAACCCAAATTCAAAAAAAAAATTTTTTCGACAAATTTGTCGCCAAGTTGGCGTCAAACACTTGGCAATTGAAAGCTTGGCGAGATATCGCCAAGTGGTCACGCCAATTCATATCACTTGAGTCTGCATTGAAATTAACATTGATTTACCCCCAAAAAGGGGTAAAACACCCCCTTGGGAACATTCGAATGCAACCACAAGGGGAGGTGCACAACTAGACCATCCTCAGAGCCTACATACCAAACCAGAAGCTCCTATGGCATATAGTTTGTGAGTTATACAACATACATACATACATACGTACATACAGACGTCACGAGAAAACTCGTCGTAATTAACTCGGGGGTGGATAAAACGGATTTTTCGGCTGTTTATATGTTGTTAGGTACATATGCACGTGCTGACAGGTCGAAAAAACTACTGAACATTCATTCGGGGGTGAGCAAAATCAAAATTTACTCAAATTTGAGTGATTTCTTTTTTGTGATCACAATATTTTAACCACCATTTTTTTTTTTTTTATTTATTAAATTAATATTTTATCACAATATTTTTGTGATCACAATATTTAGTTTCGTTTTTACTTCCTTCTACTACGTAGAAGGAAGTAAAAACGAAACTAGTTTAAAATTTGAAAACAAAAATGTTTTTTCTTGTTTGGTTTTGGTTTAAAAAATTATAAAGTTTTTTTTCAACCCTGACCCCTAATTATTCAGCATGACAGAAAAGTTAATAATTCAGTCTGTTCAATCTGCTTGAGAATCGTCCATTATTGATGCTGCATTTTATGTTTTCGTATTTGATCTCTTTCCCTTTTCAATATATTTCACATTATCCTTTCCCCTCGTCATGCCAAGTTATATTATATAAGTACATTGTTTCTATAAAAATGTGTGACGTCTTACTTCTCTCTCTCTCTTGTCCAAATTAAGATACACAGAGTCCTTAAGACTTGGCACTTTTTCAGATGCCTCCTGTAGTCAAACCTTATATTTTTATTCATTAGCTAATAGAATGTTAGCCATTAGAGGACACTAAAAGGCTAGTACCTTAGGCCACGGCCCATTCAGTTAACAAAACCTGTCTTCCTTATATCTTGCTGTCAAAATTTCACGAACCCCCTTTAACTCCTCGAAGATTTAATGACATAGACCACTTGTTCTGAATTTAACTCACACAATGGCTTACACCAGACACATTTTCATAATTATAGTTCTCTTTAAAGCAGAATAATAGCAAGTATTCGCTTTACAAAGGAACTGTGTAACACCGGCTAGGCTGGTAAATACTGCTAAAAGCTGAATTTTTTTTTCTATCAAACTAGTTTTAAAAGTAACTGTAGACAAACCTGAGTTTCTGAAGCTTGGGAAAGTTTAAACTCTTCTTCCTTTTTACGCATTTCTATTTCCCATGAATTCAAGTCCAATAAAAAATTCTGAAGATCCTCAGCATTTTCTCGAACTTGCTTCTGAATATCCATTCTATATCACTAAATCTAAATTAAGTTTCTTTTCAACAACCTTGAAATAATGATCGTTCATTCGAAAACAATAATTATCTATTCTGAGAAAATACAGTAGCCACTATCAATCAAGATGAAACTTCACGTAATTACCGACCAATTTGTAAACAAGCAAGAAATTTCCAAAACAAAACAGGTATGGGGAACCGCTTCTTTAACTTAAAAAATACAATTTGTTAATTTAGATTCCTTTAGGCATTATAGTTTACCAAAAAACAAAGGATTTCTCATTTTTTCACTTTTTTTAAGCATTTCGAATCTAAAAAAAATTGCTGCATATTCAAAAAGTACTTGAAAATTCAGAGGCTCTTCCTTTTCAGATTTATATTGGTATTTGCTTATGACTGTAACTGATTACTCGTTTAACCGGTTTTGGACTTGGAAAAAATAATTTCGGTGCATTTCGATATTAATTAAAAACTAGTAAAATAGACGAAGTCATTTAAAGGTTCGAAGCGGGTAATAAAATGGAATTTAAAATGGAAGAGGAAGATAAAATGAATATTTCTGAGGTGACTACAATTCTGTCATGTCATTTATTTTAAGTGAATTCGGCTTTGGGATGAATCCTGCGTAAAGCAGGGTTGGCTTTTTGTCTGTAGGAACAAGTTTTTTGCCTTGCCAGTTGGCAGAAAATTGGTTAATACCGGTAGAGACCGCGCAAAAATTGGAGGAAACTAAAAAAGCATCTTTAATAGCTTTAATTATTACAAATTTTATCAAGTAAACTAATAATCAAACCTCATTCATGATTTTTTTAAAACCATGATACTAATAAAATATTTATTTAATGAAAAAAGTTGAATCACTAG
>JAXGGA010011478.1:0-42293 GCA_038373865.1 Uloborus plumipes | reverse complement strand
AAAAAAGATAAAACATTTTTTGCGATCATGAATGACCACTAAAGTAAAAGTTGCTTGCCTCAGAAAAGTATTATTTTCATTAAAATGTAATAGGTAATATTCTAACTATGAATCTATATTTACATTTTGGAGTATTTTTAGCATGTGTGCTACTAGAAAATCCATCAGCAAAAAAAAAAAAAAAAAAAAAAAAAAAAAAAAAAAAAAAAACTTGTCGATTGGAATGAGTTTTCGATTTAATCCTTAAACTCTTGCTGAGACATAGCAGTTAAGCATAACGACTAACGAACGATTGCGCTATCCCATTGGAGCAATTAAAGTCAAGAATTAATCAGCAGTCTTTTCCACTGAGTCCAACTTATCTGCCAATTTTTGTACAAATTTCTCTTGAGATATAGCCATGTCGCTAGGTAAAGAATACGTTCTAGTGTCCACATAACTCTCCCTGGAGGGAAGGTTTGTCAATATAAATTAGTGCCCTTTCACATGGGGGTATATATGTGAATTGTGTTGCTTTCCCTCAAAATTTTCAAAATTTTACGTCTGAAAATGTAGATTCAGTTTTTACGTATTATTTCATTTCTTGATTTTAATTCAGACATGTACGTACGTTCTAGTGTTTAAACTCCTCTCTCTGGAGGGAAGGTTTGTCAATGCAAATTAGTGCCCTTTAACATGGGAGTATATATCGCTGCTTGAAATTAACAACGGCATATCTGCAAAAATCGATTTTTTTTTTATTACATCAAAAAATTCTGTTTTTTTTAACTCTTTCTTGTGGTATTATCGGCACATCTCTAGTTTCAAAATATCACGCAGCAATCGTTAATATCGTTGTGCATAGTTATTATTTTGGCGCGCTTTTCCCAGTAAACAACGACACAGCCGCCATTGTGTCAGTTCTGAATAAGTGCTTGGAGTGTCTATCATCTATGTCTATGTAAGTTGATTCGACATAAGTACCCTTAATACCATTTTACTTCAAAATGCCGTTTTATAGCAAAAACTTTGAAACGCTCTCCTGATAAGTCGTGTTTTGCAGATATGCCGTTGTTCATTTCAAGCAGCGATATGTGCATTAAATATTATTCGATTGTTTTCTCTTCGAAAGAATTTTCTTCTGAAAATGGTAAAATTGTGTTTCATTTCCTCAAAAGGTGCATAATTTTCAAAATTTGACGTCTGAAAATGTAGACTCAGTTTTTACATATTATTTCATTTCTTGATTTTATTTCAGACATGTATCTATGTTTTTATATTTAAAATCAGTCTATACAGAATGTATGAGTAAGTACTTAAATAATAGTTACAGCAGTTTCTGTGATCATTTCTTCAGGACTTAAATCTTACTTAAATCTATAGGTTTCACAGCGGTTCATTGGGAATTCAGTCTTGATCTATTTAACCAAATGTGAGTGCTCAAAATAAAATGTTCGGTACTTTGGGTCTCAGTCACAGCACAATCAAACATGACCACCATTTGTGTATAATTTGTTATTTATAATTTTTCTCTCATTTCTTCAAATTTAAAATCATTGATTTTTTTAAACGTTTTAGTAATTCGAACACTGTAAAAAATAACTGTAGTTTTTACAGTATAATACAGTTAATTTTATAGTAACAAACTGTAAAAATTTCTAATTTTACAGTTTATTATTGTGCATTGTACAGTTTTAAACTGGAACCTCTGCTGACTGTAATAGACTGTTGTTTTTACAGTATAATATAGCTAATTCTGTGATAATAAACTGTAAAATAGCGATAATGAACTGTAAACTTGCTGCTTTATAAAAAAAACTGTAAAATTGCTAACTTTACAGTTTATTACTCTGCATTTTAAGGTTTAAGATTGGAACATCTATTATACTGTAAAAACTAAAGTTTATTTTTGCAATGAGTGTATTAGAAATTTCAAGATTAAATAAAAAATGAGTCATTAATTTCCTTTATTTGTTCCTTATAACAGTGTATTATTGTTGTGTTTTTTCGGGGGTGGGCTTTACTAAAAATTAGATACTAAAGCCCAGATAAGCATGTTCGCGTTAGATATATCAACACAACAAAGTTCTTCCTCTGAGTATATTGTTTCAACTGAGTATTTCCTAAGTTCTCGAAATTCATTCAGCATTTCACCCGGAAAGGAATTTATACATAGTTTCGAAAACACGTATTACGTCTCCTAAAGGCCACTAACTTTCTGACATAAAAGAAACTGACCAAGAAAAGAAAATCAATAAAAGCAACTAGAAGAAATTCGATCATTTCTCATTTCTTCTTCCAAGGAAATAAGTGAGAATCGCGGAATGTTGTACAAGGAAAAAAAAATCCCAATGAAAACCGTAAAAGCTACTTTATGACTTTAACTCGAGTATAGTGATTTGATCAGAATACGTGTTTCATTGTTCACTTTTCCTGGGAGTAAAACCTTTCTATAGCTCCTTGCAACCGTGAAATCAGGTGTTAGCTCCTTTACCTCAGTTTTACGAGGATTAAAGTAAAGTTTCCTTTTGAGATAGAAATTCTTCTGGCAAAACTTTTAGGAAGGACAATTTTCTCTGAATCATTGTATCGTTGTTTTTGGGAGCTGAAATTGCTACACAAAATGGATAAATGCCTTTATTGTGATAGACATATATTATTTCTTTCATCATTATATAATTTCAACTCACACTAATTCTATCGTTTTATTTAAAAAGCCATAAAAATATGGAGAATATGGTTATAGCCAAAGAAAATTAAATACAGCATGCAAAAAATAATGAACAAATCAAGAGTTTAATGTATTGTTAGGTATCTGTTCACGCAAATTAATCAGGCTTGCATAATAAAAATGAAACACGCAAATAAATAATAAACGAATCAAGAGTTAAAATATAACTAGCTGCGTGGCCCGGCGTTGCACGGGCTGTAATGTAGTGAAGGCAGTTTGAGAAAACTACTCGCCACCAAGGCGACTCGCCTTTAAAGTAATGAGGAAAGTTTAAACAGTTTACTCGCCGTCAAGGCGGCTCGCGTTTACAGTAGCGAGGAAAGTTTCAATAAACTACTCGCAGCCAAGGCGGCTCGCCTTTACAGTACCAAGGAAAAGTTTAATAAACTATTTAACGCTAAAGCGGCTCGCTAAAAAGCTTTCCTGCATCAAAGAATCAATCGAATTATTTGCACATGCTTCCTCAAAAATAAAGACGATGTCAAGTAGCGCATACTTAGCACTCTCCCTAAAAAACAAATAAAATTCCTTTCCAAAAACAATTATTTCCAAACCGCTTTCTTCCTGTAAAATTAATTACCACGAAATAAATAAAATTTTGAAGCTTGAGGCTCCCGGGGCTCAGCCCCTCATCCTCCAGTGTGCTATTATTGAAGGTTTCCCCGGATGGGGACATGGCTATTGTTCATCGCAGGATTGATTGCGTGGATGCACGAGGATATTGACTTCCTCTCACGAGAGTACCAGACTAATAATGGCCTAGGCACTGAAAATTTTGGGATTCAAGTGAAACAGCACTGCGATCTCTTCGAATTGCAATCGCTACTGGAAGTGAATTACATTATCATCAACTTAACTTGGCATGACGTCACTACGGGTGGAGCCAATAAGAGCTCACAAGCACTCAGCGATCTCCTCTTATTCGCCAAGTAGACTGTGACGTTTTATCTAGCTCGTTTTTCATAAGCAAACGTCACGCTGACGTCACGATGTTTTTATCAAAAAATGTTCTAATGTAATTCATTTCCAGTAGCGATTGTAATTTGCGATGGCCTGTTTCACTTGAATCCCTGCCTTAGTAAAAAAGTTTAAATATCAATTTCCTCTCAAAAAGATAGTTGTACAAATT
The DNA here is from genome assembly GCA_038373865.1 of Uloborus plumipes. Taxonomy (NCBI): domain Eukaryota; kingdom Metazoa; phylum Arthropoda; class Arachnida; order Araneae; family Uloboridae; genus Uloborus; species Uloborus plumipes. The sequence goes on along the minus strand of JAXGGA010011478.1, from coordinate 38,454 downwards.
TCTTTTCTTTTTCATTGTTTTGTTTGTTTGTTTTAATGCATGTACAAATAAATAGTTTTAAATTTTCCCTTGGTTCTTTTCTTTTTTTTTTCACTAATTCAAAATAATAATAAAATAAAACAGTATTAAAATAGGAATAATAAAAAGAATAAATAAATAAATTAAATTAAATTAAATAGAGAAGCAAAAGGCTCCCAGCCAGAGTGCATAAGAAAAAAATCGAGTTGTGAAGTGGGGAGAGTGGACCCACTAAAATTAATTGCAAAATTCTAAACGAAAAAGTTCTTTTAATATTTGGATCGCAGCTAAAAAAAGTCCCTTCGAAAAACAGCAATTGCAATTTTATTTAAAAACACATTTTCAAAATGGTACCAGAGAAAAAATATGTCATTAATAATTAGAATAAAAACAATTGTTAGAACTTTGTTATAACACGTATTCAAAATGACAATGGAAAAAAATAACTCTTTCATTTTAAAAAGTTCAATTGAATTAACGTTTTAATTTAAAATCGCAACGGAAAGAAATAAATATCTTGGAATTTTAAATAGTTCAATAATTTAATTAATGACTTAATTCAAAATGGCAACGGTAAGAAATAAATGTCTTGGAAGTTTAATCATTTATTAGGCTTAATCACTTTAAATTACTTATTAATTGATATCTTCACTAATTAAAATCGTATGATTATATAAATTGAAACTAATGAAGCCTGAAAAATTACCTATCTATCGGTAACTGGTTCGACTTTCAGTTCATTGACGTTCAGGAGAAAGAAGCGTGACATAGAAAGATACACTCTTAATTCAAAAGAGCGAAAAAGTCACTCTAAAAAAGAGTGAAATCGATTGCGGATGCATTCGCTCTTTCTGAGTGTTGGCTTTATCGAAAAGAGACGCTTTACGAAAAAAAAAAGATTTAAAAATGCTTCATAAAGGAGTGAATTACACTTTCACTCTTTCTGAAGAGCGGAACTGAAAAACACTCCGTAGGAGACTGACTGAAAAACAGTTTCATTGGTCAGCTTCTGTCACGTGATTTTGTTTTTAGAGAATCTTCCTGCCGTGGCGTTTGTTCCATAGAAAAATGGCTTCCGAGTTAAAGTGGTGTTATCAAGAGAAGTATCAGAGGAGGATGCTCAAAAACTATAAGGTGAGTACAAAGTGTTTCCTTTTGTATTAAAACTTGTAGCTGCTAATAGTTCTTGAGTTACATTGTTACAAATCCCCCATCACGTGGTGCAGTATTACAGCGAACTTTATCTCTGTTAAAACAGTTCATAACAAGTGAAATACCTTGGTTAACATTTTCTTTCAAAGAATGAAACTTTCTTCATTTTGTTTTGTTCATCAGATCACAAAATGTGACTTTTGAAACAGTCGTGTAAAATTTTTGGATCTTGAACGATCTGTGGAACACCAGAACACAGTTTTTTGGCAAATAAACTTTTAATAACTGACTCATGTAAGGATTAAATTGAAAAACTCGATATTGCCTTTTGCCCCCCTGAATAAAGTGTTAATCACTTGGTTTTTCGAAGAAATTTCAGAAAAAAAATCATTTTATGTTTTCCAAAGCATAGAAACTAAAGGTGTGTCATTTGCTGTGGGTACTTTTTAACTAAACTTATTGAGGCATAGAATAAATTTATTTCGTAATGAAGTAACACAATTACTGGTCTGCACTTCTGATACTTCAATGTTCAAATTTACCTCTGGTCTCAGACCAGTAAAACTTGCCTCGGAGCACCAGAAAAAAACAATCGATAGTCCATGGGACAACCAATTTTTTTTTATCTTAAAAAAAAGGGAGGAGGGGATTTTATTTAGCCTTTAATTTTGTCTACAGACCAATATATCCTTATGTTCACTGGTCCAAAGGACCAGTAGATTTTTTTAATGATTTCTAACCCTGCAACTAGGAATACCACTTTCAAATTTTGTAATATTATAAAATTATGTGATGTACCTAGTAGTACTTTGGCCAAGTACCGAACACTCGGCCTTTCAGGACTGTGCCAAGTAAGGATTTATTGAGTACTGGGTGAGGAAGTTTTTGTACTGCAATTTTATTTCATAAAATGATTTTAATTAATTAACAAATTTTTAATCCGAAACTGTTTTACCATATTACTCCATTTGATGTATCACAACTTATTTAAACTGTCTCTTGGCAGGCACAATATATAACAAGCAGCTATTTTATGCTAATTCCTTAATGTTTGATTTTAAGATCAAAATCATTTCGATATATCAAAAGTATTATTTTTTTAAGTTCAAAATAATTGAAGGTTTATTAAGAAATCTATCATTTTCTAGATGAGTTATTATCAAACTATACTGCACCCGACTATTCGTTTGACATTCCATGTACTGCCTATCTGGCAAACATACCGAATATTTGGTTTGACTGAGTACTTAAATATTTGGTGACCAAATAGTTTTTAAATTAAAAAAATTAACAGTTGGTAAATAAGTCTTTATACACAATGAATGAAATTTGTAGTATTATATAGGGATGCACCGATTAATCGGCAGTACCGATTAATCGGCCATAATCGGCCACTTTGCCGATTATTAATAATCGGCAAAACTGGGCCGATTAATCGGCTGAAAAAAATATTTTTTTAATATTATTCTTTAAAGTGTACCTTCACTTTAAGAAACTATATGCTTGATTTTATTGACAGTAATAACAATCCTCATAGTTGATAATAAGTTTTTAATAAATTTATTCTCCTGCTTTGAATAAATATACACATAGACAATGCTGCAACATTTTTCATGTGCGATAGTTTTCTCTTTAGTACTGTGTTACGTAACCTCTAATTTTTAAAGAATAAAAGTCTTAAATTAAATTGCTACTGATAATTAAAATTCAAAATTAAAAGTACTCCTAAATTGTGGCGTGCTCACCACAGACCCTCCCCCCTTTTTTTATTTTTTATGTCCAATTAATATAAATAAAAATGTATTAATGTAATATTATTAACAATAATATGTAAATCGGTTCTGAGAAATTTAATAAAATACTGAAATTATTTCGTGAAAATTAGGAAAATGGGGAAAAAAAATCTTCTCAGAAATTAAACTCGGAATTGAATAAGAGAGAAAAAACAGTGATTGTGAAATCGTAGTATTTAAAACAATCATTCTTACCATTAATCGGCTCAGCCGATTAATCGGCCGATTATCAAAAACCGATTAATCGGTAATCGGTAATCGGCTAATTTGCTTATCGGTGCATCCCTAGTATTATATTAATTAATTTTAATAGAGCACAAGGAAGAATGTTGATGTGCCAATCTTTTCAGTGCTCCAGAAAATCAGTTGTAAAAATTCATAATTTTCTTCATTGCAAGTAAACTTTGCAAATTTAACCGAATATTCAGCATTTGGTAGAGTTTAGTTTTTAGAGCATCCCTACTTGGTTTCATCGTCTTAAAAAATTCTACATTGACTAGCAGGGGCAGCATTTCCCCATTTTATTTGAGGGAGCGAGATTTTTAAAGATGAAGTACCTCAGTGTGAAATAAAATACCTATTGGTTAACATAAACATGTCTTAAGAGGAATTTTATATGGAGTTATTAAAGCAATTTAAATTTTTATGTCCAAAGATTTTACTGTTTTGTAACGAGCTATGAGTCAAAATGTCTGCATGGTTGAAATTAGTTTTTTACTTTCAGTTTAGTTTTAATCTGCAATGTTTGGAGTCGAGAACAAGAAAACATTTTGCTCTTCATTAATATCCAGTCAAAGAGGAAAATCTTTTCTTGTTTTGTTGTGCTTATGTTAGTTAGAAAACACATATTTCCGATTCCTTTCTCTTTGAAATAATCGGAGGAAAAAGTTTCGGGTTTCATCAACTTTTGTTAAAAGTTGAATCGGTGAGTGCAAAAACCTCATTCGTAAAAATTCGAAAATTCGTTTTTCGTAGAAACAAGCTGTGGGAGGCAAGATGCGTGTTGAGGTCAAAAATCCCGTCAGTCAGGTTACCGATTAAACGAAAGATACGATGCCTGTTATTTGAACGTTGACCGTAGAAACAATGCTAGAATTAAGACGTTTTTTCTTTCTGCCTTGAAGTTCTGGAATTACGTTGTTTATATGCACTCACTGATTCAATTAACAAAGTTTTTAAATTTATTTTTCGCGTTATCATTGATTTGTGGTATTCATAAATTGAATTTTCCTGCATTTTATCATTCTGCGGGAAACATTTGGGGGTGCGACTGCCCCCTCTTGCCCCCCTTATTTGCCGCCCCTGCTGACTAGGGGGTAAAGTCCGCCTTTTTCTATATGTTAAATTTACCATTAACCATGGCAAGATCTCCAGAGACTGCAGTTTCGCTCTTGTTTTGGACTCGCCAGTCTGAATATACTGAAAAAAGCTAGCTGGAGGTAGATGTCCTCTAATTGTAGCTGAGCCGGATAAGTCCATAACACTGTCTAAACTGTAGTTTTTGGATGTCATAATTGTGCTGTCAGTACATTGTATGTAATTCTTCCTCAGCCCTGGCTAAAGTATAGTTACTTACTACTTATTCATTGTCTTTGCTTTATGCAAATTCTATATCAGAAGTTAATGCTTGAATCTATGCAGTTATAGATGTAAATAAAATGAAGTCCCACGCTTTGTAATGAATTGATAAACTATGTTTCAGGATTCTCCCGACACAGATGAAATGGAGAATGAGTATCCTGCTGTGAGACGTATCTTAGGAATTTTTAGTAAGTGTAATAAATTTGTAGTTCATGTTATATTTCTATTATTCTATTCATATTGCTATTGTCTAAATGCATGTCACTTTGAATGGAATGAGGAATCTGTACATGTAGATATATTTGTCTTTGGTGTGCGAGTCTTGCAAAAACAAGGCCTAGAAACATGAAACTTAGTATGCATATTAAGTTTTTGTCTGATAATGTACACGTAATTGTTCTTTTTTCGATAAACTAATTAGGAAGAAAGTAATGTAATGTTGTATATGATTTTTAGTACTTTTTATCCAATGGAGCCTGAACTCAATTTTACTGGCCTTCTAATTGTTAAGTATCTGTCACAATAAAATTTTCCCAAAGATCTCAACTCAGAATTAGAAATAAATGCACTGTTGTGAGTTATTTGATGCATTTATCGATTCAGCCATGTTAAAATAGTCTAAAGATTTTAACTCTTTTAGAGACAAATATAGAGCTAGATAGACTCAAGTAGGAAATAATGTTGAAATATATTTCTTTCTTTTTTATTTTCTTTTTGATGAATGCTATCGCATCTTTATTTTTTGAAACAGTATCATACATCCTGTGTGAAATAGATATAATGTGTGTAATATGCAGTACGCAGAACAAAATCTCTTAATTTGGGCAGTCTATAAAGAGGTATAATTGCTGAATGTACTTTTTACTATAATTAGGGTTGGAACGTTTTTGCCGAAGGTATTAAAAACCGTCTCGGTAAAAATACTTTTTGCCAGTTTTGCCAAAGTGGCAAAAATAGTTACCTTTATTTACAAAAAATTTCCAAAATTTTTACTAATTTTTATTTTAAAGTTTTTTTATGTTTATTTTTTAAATTGAGAATATTCATTGCATCATTCAACCTACTCTCTCAGAAAATGGCTTCTTTGGTAAATACTATTATATAATTAAGGGGAGAGTAAATAACTATAAAATAGGCTTTGGCTTAAAAGTTTTTACGGGACGTAGTGAAGGGGATTCGAGGTCAATTCCTTAACCGCTTGGATGATTATCCCGAGTTATCTCGGGCTTGTATGAGTTGCAGGTTATTATTATCCCGAGAAAACTCGGGTGAAACTAATTGATTTTACGCCAATAAATAATTAAAAATTCAACTTTAAACCTACCTATTTTATTTGTATTGCTTCATTTTCTTGTATTTCAAAATTAAATTTAAAAAAAATGTTTTTTTTTTTTTTTTGCAATTTTTCCCCAAAAAAATTTGTAAGGGAAGTGGTTAAACCCTTTTTTAACATATATAGGCAGAGGTAGGAGCGCCCCTATGGGAGGTCATGGGAAGTCACTGACCTCTCAATAATTTCCGCATTCGGCTGACGATTCGCCAATTTGAAAACAATATTGCAACATTGAGATTATTTGTTCTTTTTAGTTTTTAGACTTGTTTTTTAAAAGATGCCTAATGTTTTTTCTCACTAAATGTTTTCACTCACTAAATGTACAACGTGTGTATATGCTTGTATTTCATCATTCGGTAAAATTGGAACTTCATTCGGCAAATTCATAATATCTCCCCTCACAAAAATTTTAATTCGGGGAAAAAAATTAAAAAATTTAATTTCCCGCCCCTGGCCAGAAGGGATATTGTATTTTATATACATGTAAAGGCTTTTATACCCCCCTCCCTGTTAGTTTTTAACCGGGAAGTCATTCCAGATCTATCCTAAAAAGACAATGGAAATTTATAGAGAATTGAACTATAAATTGTATTTATAACATTTCAGTGACAGTAGGCTATGTTCAGACCCGGTGATTTCAATTTTTCCAGGGTGGGCGAGGGGTCACAGGGTCATATTCAATGCAAATTATGCCGAAAAACAACCAAAGCAATAACCATTTATTTATAAATGCATTCATTTTTATAAATCAGAGGGGGAGAGGCAATTTTCTCCTCCTGACCACACAATATGACTGGCCTAGCTATCTTACTACTGTTCTGAGGCTTAAATGTCTGATTGTTGCTCTGAGATCCTAGCATGGGATGGACACATAGTTATATATTTATATATAAACTAGGAGATGGAAACATAGTTTATATATAACTCGTATTGAACAATAGGTAACCAGTGAAGAAAAGTTCATTAAATAGTAAACTCATTAAATTCAATTAAATTTCTTCACTACAATTGGAATACATACTTGTTTTTCCAAAACTGAATAGCAAAAACAAGTTTTGAAACATTTTTTTCCTAGTCACTTTCAAGTTTTTTTTTTCCTCAAGAATTATTTTTAAATATTTTAATTATTTAATTAATACCAATGAAATTTAAAATTAATTTTCTGATTTTACTATTAATTGTAGTTTCCCAAAATTACTGTTTTTAGTAAATTTTTTATATTAGCAATTTTTTCTAGTTTTTTCCATTTTTGCCGTTTTTTTTCCAGTTTTTGCCAATCCTGGAAAAATGCCCAACCCTAACTATAATTTGCATAAAAGTATTCTTTATGTTACATCCACTCAGGTAATAAATCCCTTAAATAGGAATTTCTTTTTTGTCTGAACCTGGAGATCCAAAGAACTACTTATTTCACAATAAAACTTGTATTGCACACAATATGCCACCTACTCAAACATGCCATCCAGAGATTGCAGCCCCTAATAACAAAGAACTTTATCATTTTATTACAGCAAAAAAATTTTTAAACTTGCAACTAGAGATGGCATTAGTTAGATGGAGCCCTGAAGACCGAATCCGGACCAGGAGTCAAGTCACATCGGTCCTAAATCTTTAGGTGTAAGGGCAGGAAGGGAATAAAAGAAGTGATATTTGCAATGTGTTCGGTAAAAAGTTTCTATCCGATATAATATATATATGTATATATTGTCGTCCCCGCTTAATCAGGTAACAGATAAACCAATACTCCGCTTATATGAATAAAGCATCCCGGAACCCATGCCATAGACACAATGTTAAAGATCCCCGTTTAATTGGATAATATTTCTTGGAACCGACAGTATTTAAGCGAGGCCGACAGTATATATATGGGAGTTTTTCAAAAGTTGAAAAAAGAGCAGAGTGCTGCTGAGAAAATCGCATTTTGTAAACAGCATTTTATAAGTCACTTGAAAATAGAGAATAATTTTTGAAGCAATTATTTTCAAAAAAAGAATGCTCACTTTTAATGAACTTAAGTTTCAAGTAAAAGACGAGAATTCATCAACCAAGCATCAGGCATAGTGCAGCACCCTGCTCAGTTAAGTTTTTATTGTCTTGTTATAATTTTCTTTTATTTTTCTTTTCTTTTAGTGTCTTTGTAGAAATAAAACCAGAAAGAGGAACCATGAGTCGAAGAAAAGAAAGTTGTAGTGATATTGCTTGTATATATAAATGACTGTAAAAATAAAATTCTACATTCTCTTACTGTAAATCCATTCTCTTATTGTTTACTCAGCTTGATTTAAAACAGATGTCAATCATCTTCTACTTATAAGAAGTTACTAAGCACAGCTTTTTGTTGGTGAATCAAATGGGTTTAATAACATATTTTTTTTAAGTCCTGATAAAAGTCTTGATGCTTAAGTCCTGAGCTGGTTGCGGCTAACAAAATTTTTGATTTAAAGGCTTTTCTGAATATGATTGAAAAAAGGAATAGGTTAAATATAAATTCAAGAGTACTTTTTACTATCTTAAACATGTTCCGAATTTCTATTTAAGTGAATAATTGTTTGAAAAAGGTAAGTTGCTTTCAAATACAAATTTCTGGTTCTCCTGGTATTTTTCTAAATATATTTTCTGTGACCATTATTAACTTATGTGTTTTAATATGCCAGCATCCTTGTAGAAGATAAGACTACATTTTTGTGATAATGTTCTGTCAGTAATGGTTTAAAAGACGACTAAGCAAGTTGTTTCAGATTCATTACCTAATATAGTTTTAAGATATAGTTTTCACCACTGAAAAGTGAAAAACTGATGTAAATGTACTAAGTATTAAGAATTTTGAATAAACTATTTGTTTACATTCTACAAAGTAGCAAGCCAATTCAAATGAAAAGTTACGATTTTAACTTAAAAAAATTAATTTTAGAAAACTATACGCGTAAAACTGGAACTTAAAAAATATATTATGTAATGAACCATAATTTAAATTTTATGACCTTCGATGAGTACTGGAGCAAGCAGTTTTTTTTTTTTTTTGGTTTTTTTGAAATGTAAAACTACTGAAAAAAAAAAAAAAAAATATGAAGAAATAAATACTTGGACTTTACCCCCATGTGATTTTAGAAAAACTTAACTGGTGTCTGCCTTGTATATTTATGTGCCAAATAGATAATATGAATGAACACTAATGAATAGTGAATTAATGGTAATATGAATTGAAAAAAAATGTTGCATGGATGCAAAAATAAAACTACTTAGCAAACTTAACATTACATTGAAAAAACACATTTGGTGGGGGGGAGGGGGTGGAGATTTGGTTTAAACCCGATTAACCCTTGTTCAATCTGTAATTTTTTTTTTTTTTTTTTTTTTAAAGGGCTAAAAAAGGAATACATCATTTAAGAGAAACAAAAATAACGAGTTTCTTCAAAAAACTCAAAATTTCCTACATCTAACAGAAACGATCGTTACGGACATTTCTTTAAATGACGAAATAAATCATTTCTGTAACAGAAACAACCTTAACGGACGTTTCTTTAAATACCTGAAAATTATCCTCCCATAACGGAAAAAATGAAGACGGAAATTTCTTCAATTAACAGAAGAATGAACGAAACGGAAGTTCATCAGATGACGAACACTTCCCTCTTCTTGTAACGGAAGAAATAAAGACAGAAGTTTCTTCATTTGACAGAAAAATAGAAACGGAAATCCGTCAAATATCGTTAATCTTCCGGCAGCACTGCTGCCAAGAAAATTTCCGTCAATTTTTGAGTGTATTTTAGTCTAAAAAAGAGTGAAAATCGGCTTTTCAAAGTGAAATTCAGTCACTCATTTAGTAAACTGATTAATTCTTTTAAAAGAGTGAAAGTAACTTACAAAAGGAGTGAAAATAGCTTATCAAAAAGGAGTGAATATAACTTATCAAAAAGGAGCGAAAATAGCTTCTCAAAAAGGAGTGAAAATAACCGCTCCGCAAAAGGAGTGAAATTAGCTCCTATAAGAGAAGTGCGTTTTCAAATCTGGAAAGGAGTGAAAATTAACTCAGTCTGAGCGAAAATCACTGGGATTTTTTAAGAGAGTACATTATAAATCCACCAGCATAACTAAAAAACATTTTTTATCCTTTAAGTTACAAGTAAAAAAAGTTACAGAATTAGCTCTGAATGTTACGTTAGTCAGTATGGAATGACCCTACAGTACTTTACAAATACATGTAAATTTAGCTTATTAAAATTGCAATTATTTTACTTCTTCCGTTAAAAAATTTGTTTAATTATAAGTGAATAAATTAATTTATACATGCAAGTATAGCAATTGCTTGGTTACAGTTCAATGTCAAATCGTTACTATGTGTTATCTGGAGTAACATATCTTATGCGATCGATGATACAAGTTAAATTTTAATTAAACTTTCATGGAATGTGAATTTTTTTCATGTAATAATGAAAGACTTTGTTAATAAACTTAAAATTGAAGAAGTTCCAGCTTAAGAAAGTTTTGGAAGGGGACATAGGCATAATTAGTGTCACAAATTCATACAAAGGAAAATGTGTCGATGCGTATGTTAACTATGGGACACATTTTTAACTTTCCCTAATTATTCAGTCAATGTGTCTGATGCTCAACAAGAGGATAAAATCTCTAAAACAATTTTAAAAGAGGAAAATAACCGAACCAACAAGACGCCCAACAGAACAAGAAGTGTCTCTACCCATAAATGAAAATAATTCATTCAATGTAAAAAAAAACACCTTTCTTCTCGCGTTCTCATGAGATTGTAAATGATCAAACAGTTTCAGTTATTTTTCTTTTAAAACAATACTCTAATTTTAAATAAATGTTTATAATGAATTTTTTAAAAGGAAAAGAAAGAAAGAAAGAGAAGTCGTAATAACTTCCTTATTTGCATGAAATCAGAACTGTTTCCGCGATAAAGAAAAAAAATACACAAACGTACACATGTATACCTGAATGCAGCGCCAAAACCACGCACCTGTGGAGAACCGGCCAATGGTGACCTCCGTCCTCGATGACGTCATCGCGGCGAAAAAGAAACCTAGGCGCTTGTTTTTGTTTCTGTTTAAAGAGATTTCGGAGATGGAGAGGAGGGAAAAGGGAAAAAAAAAATGATGAGGAGATCTGGGAAGTCTGGGAATCGCTTCGCTCGCACGTGCGCAAGACAGGAGCCCACGTGGGTGGGGGTACATGGGGAGAGGTGTTCTTGCGCGCGCGCGATTTCTGCAGACGATTTCTGCCAAGAAATCGTCTGTCTCCTCGGAAGGTCCGTGAATACGAAAGGAGTGAGGTTCGCTCCGTGTTGTCCGCATCTTTTTGGCGAAAGTGCCGGCGCGCGCGTTTGCTCTCATTCCGGGCCGGCGTGCTATTGGAGAGTTTTGCCGTGTTAGTGGTCCTGGTGTTTGTAGATGCGGAAATGTCCAGGAGGAAGCAGTCGAAGCCACGTGCTTTCAAGAGTAAGTGTTTATACTTCGTTTATTCCCTCTGTAATTAATACGCTTTTATTTGTTTCACTTGTGGGTTTGTCTGTATGTAACTCTGAACAAAAGATAAAATTCACGTTCTTTACAAGGATAAAAGTAATGTATTTAATACTATTATTAATACTAAAGGTTAAGCTGTATTACACGTTGATGTGTTCAAATATTTTAGTTTGTATGTAACTCTGAATAAAAGAAAAAGTTCACGTTCTTATATAAAAGTAATATACTTAGTACTATTATTAATACTAAAGGCTAAAATATATTATATAGACTATATTACATGTTGATGCATTATAAGTACATCTAAAAGCGTATTTTTTAGTTTTTTTAAACTAATTTAAAGATTATTTTTCACTCTGCTCAACGGTGGTTAATTTGTTACTGCCTGTTAATTTAGTCAAAAAACTTGTCTAAGAAAAAAAAAATACTTTTTTAAAATGCAAATTCAAAAAAAATATTCTATTGTTATGTACATGCAGATACACTAGTGGATTTAATTCAGGGCACTTTTCAATTTTTCATCGTTCAACATTGTATAATGAATTATTATATTTACCTCTGTCACTTAAATCTTTCATTTACAACTTCTATAATAAGTATGTATTTATTTCATGTGAATATTGCCTTTATTTTATTTTCTTTTTTAATATACACTGAAATCAAAAATCGTTTTCACATGAATTTTGATTTATTTAGATAATTATTTTTGGCAACGAAATATGCCATCGTTTTAGGTTAAAACCAAACAAAGTTCATGATTTGATATGAATTATTATTGATTTAATATTGTGAAACAATATCATATTTTTGTTATTGTAACATTTGCTGTTTTTAATAATTAAAAATGATAAAAATATATAATAATCACAAGAAATGAATCCAAGCACATGAGAAAAGTTATAAGTAAATGAGTTAAGGGAAATAAAAAGTTCTAATAACTCATTACACGATGTTAAATGATAAAATGTTTAAAAATAAGTAAAAAGTGTCCGCAATTAAGTCCACTAGCGTATATATTATTTATCGTCTGTAAAAATGAGCTAACGTTATTTTATAACTAATTATTGGCAATAAATAGTTTTGTAACTGAAATGAAACCACACCGTAAATGAAGCACAAATTATAAAGAAAAATAATAAAATTAATAATTTCCAAGAAAAATAAGTTAGTTTATTGATATGAAGCATCAATCGCACAAAGGTATTTCTTGTATTCATTAGTTTATTGATATTTTATACTTCATTTTCGTTTATTTTCCATTTTAATCATATTTGATCATTTTTAGTTTAAAATTGTTTTATCGCTTAAATTTTAGAACATGGATAGAATAGTAATGCACCAAAGTTTAAAAAGCTCGATGTCTATAATTGCAAATTGTTTTCTTCAATTTCATTTGATTTAAAGTATGGTCGTTTTTCCAAAATAATAATTTTAAGTATTCCTTGCTCTGTTCATACGCACCAAATTCATTTACACTTACGATTGTTGCTACTTTTCTACACTTTTTGAAGTATATGGTAAATGCAAAGACTAGTTTTCCCAAGTTGTTAAATTCCAGCGTTTCTTTCTAAAAAATATAAATGACGAAGTCGAAGTGTTAAAATACTTTATTAACGATATTTAATGATTTTAGATAAGTCTTTAAAAAGTGTATAAGTTCTTTCACTTTACTGACTACTATCATAAGTTTTTTGAGACATTGAATCGCATCACCGAACTCTCTCCAAAAAAATACTTTAATCGACCTTTTTCATTTGATAAATATCTTCCCTGAGCTTTTTAATGAACATAATACTCTCAACCCTCAACCACTTTTATAAACCATATGTTTATGCTACCATTTTCTGAATAAAATATCATCGTCCATCCTCTATCTTATGAACAAACTTTTATCACCTATTACTTTTCTGAATTAAATATTGTTATCGACATTTTTCATAAAATAATCAATTTTGATTCACCGTAAAAAATAAATGTTATTTTCACAGTATAATACAGCTAATTTTGAAGGAACAAAGTACAAAAATTGTTAATTTTACAGCAATAAACTAAAATGTCTAATTTTACACTAATAAAGTGCAAAATTTCTGCTTTACAGTAATAAACTGTAAAAGTGCTAATTTTACAATTTTATTACTATGCATTTTACAGTTTTATACTGGAACCTCTGCTTCCGGCATTTTGCTGTTGTTTTTAAAGTATAATACAGCTCATTTTATGGTAATAAACTATAAAATTGTGGAAATATACTAAAATTGCTGGTTTACAGCAAATAAGCTGTAAAATTGTTAATTTTACAGTTTATTACTGTGCATTTTACAGTCTTAAATTGGAACCTCTGCTTGCCAGTATTATATTGTAAAAACAACTCTTTACTTTTTGCAGTGTTGCCATTTTGAGTTTAATTCTAAAACCAATCATGTTTTTGAATTCAAATGTCATCACAAAGCAGTTGACAAATGGAAGGTTTTTCAATGAACTAATTGCTATCATTAGCTTTTTTACATATTGTATTTGATCTTTTATAAGATAGCTTTTTGATTTTATAAATACCGTCTCCATTCACTCTTCACTTGAACAAAATATCTCATCAGCAGTTTTCAGGCACCAAGCATTTATCCAACCATTTTATGAATAAATGTCATGATATTTATGTCTTATTAATTTAATTTTAAAAACAATCATTTTGTGACATATACATATGTTTTTTTATTTGTTGATGAATTTAACGTAATTATCTCTTAGTTTTCTTATTTCCCATTCTCAGGTTTTGATACCCATCAAACCTTTTGTGAATTAAATATGATCATTGACCTTTTTTCGCAATATGAATACTTTCAAATGCCATTATAAATTCAATAACACCTTTTTTCTTCTAAACTAAATGTCATCCCAATAAAACAATAGAAAAAAGTTCATTCAATAAATTAATTGCTGTTGCTATGAACTATTTCCCTTTATTTGATAAAGGCACCACTCCTTCATTATATGCAAAAAAAAATCATCAACCCTTTTTTGTGACCCGAATCTGTATCCAACCATTTTATAAATAAAATATCACGATCCACATATATTTTACGAATAATTAAGCTGTACTTTCTCACACTTATTTTTAATGAATACCTTTTTGACCTTTTTGATGGTTTTTATATCATAATCTTATCTATCTTCTTTTCTGATTTTAAGATATAAGCGTCAAACCTTTTCATGAAATGAATATGATCATCAGTCATTTTCGTAAAATAAATGCTTTCGATTGCCACGATGAAATATAAGTCAATATCATTTTTTTTTGTCAGTTAAATGTCATTGCAAACCACTAGAGAAGTAGCAGTTCTTTCAATTAACTAAGCACTATCATTAGCTGTTTTTAAAATGTTATTTTGTGATCGATGTGTTTCATAAAATAACACTTTTATTTGATAATTAATTCCAATCTCCCCTTGCATGAACAAAATTTCATCAACCGTTTTTATGGAGTAAACTTTATGCAATCTTTTATGCAATTTTTTAAATCCATAAATATCAATATCCATAAATAATTTTAAGAACCAGATTTTATCATCCATCCATTTTAGGAATTTAATATCTTTTCGGTTGCTTTGGTGGATTTAATATTATAATTTATTTTTTACTTTTCTGATTTTGAGACCAGCATCAACCCTTTGTTATGAATAAATAGGATCATTGACTTTTTCCATAAAATGAATGCTTTCTATTGCATTAGGCGTTCAATACCAGCACCAACCCTTTTTGTGAAGACTCTTGTCGAGCCACTGTTATGAATTAAGTATTACCAGTTCTTTTATAAAACTGAACTGTATCATCAATTCCTGAAACGGAATAAATGTTATGTATTATAAATATGATTGTAATATTATTCAATTCACGTCATCATATCGACCTATTTTGTTGAACTAATAACAACCATATCATCATCGATAGATTTTTGAAAAAGGTTATATCATCTATGACTTTATAACATAAAAAAAACCTGAAATGAATAACTGAGCTAATATTACGAATATATTAACATTGATTTTCAAAAATTCAGCAAGCGAAAACTTTCATACTATTTTTCTCATTATAAATCTGTCTCCGACTATATTGAAACAATAAAATTTTAGTTGTCATAGAAAAGCTTCATTCCATTCAGATTCTTTAGTTGTGTTGCTATATTTTTAATGTTAGCACTTTGCACCTGTTGTTTCTATTCGATTTCTTCGAAATTTCAACATTCAATTTTTCTTTTGATAAACAAAATCCCAAAAACTTCAATTTTTATAAAAGAGGATGCTTAATTTCATACACAATAAAATCTCCACCTACAGCGGTCGCAAAAAAAAAAAAACATCTAAATTTTGTGAGAGCATTCTAACTCCTTTACCAGCTTTTTATAGGCGTTTTCATTTACAAAACTGATAAATAACATTTACAGTAAATAAATTAAGTAGCAGAAAAAAGTATAGAGCATTGCAGACAGTAAATAAATTCCTAGAAAATAAATGTTTCGCATGACAGGCTACAAATTGAACAGTGACAACCGTAAATTCGCAATTCTAGAGCGTGGATACGCATCCCCTTGCGGTGATACTACCGAAATAAGTAAAATATACCGTTCCGCAATTTTTGTTTGTAGTAAAATTTAAGCTTCTGACAGTTTGAAGCATAATTTAATTTCAAAAGAATAAAAAAGAAACTCCTCATTGATAAGAGGGAAAACTCTGTCGTCACTAAATTTAAAAGCTTGTTTTACCTCTTTCAGCCGCCATTAATACCAGCCGAGGGTTATCGCGGTTTCGATGTATGTATTTTCTCTGGGGAAAAAACGTGATCCATAATGAAATATCTGTACCTCAGAACCAGAACAACGTAAGTCCAAAAATGGCCATTTTCACTTTTTTGCTTCATTGTATGTAGAATCTTATTCTACATCGACTCTTAAAAACAGTATCTATAAAACAAATTCCTTCACAATTATTTAGCAGCGTGAAAAAAGCACGAGTCCCATCCTTTGCATGTATCCGACAATCGTTTTTCCCCTCTACTGAAAAATGACGAAAATGGACTTTCGTTAGTCTGGTTCTGAGGTAAAGATATATAAATACCGTTGTGCATAAATGTGAGGGATAAATACAACGTTAAAAAAGCACAAATGCGCAAAAATACTGCAAACACGTGTTATATATAGATCTATAATGCTGACGCGATCTACTGAAAACAGACTCGAAATCAACCGTTCGATCGCGATCGACAGGGCGCCTACCCTGTGTAACTACTCTATTACCTCTTGAAATGTAGCCCGCTTTTTCAGATTTATCCTGTACTAGCTTATTACTCGGCGTTGCCCGGTATTGCATTACGTTTAACTTATTTCATGCTAAAATGGAATAGGTGAGCCTTAACCCTTTATATCCCAAATAAATTTATCAATGACTTTTTATTTTTTTGGTTTTTCTTTTTTAGTTGGAAATACATCAAAAAAATATTTATCGAGTAAAAAATTTTCAAAATTTTGAGGGTCTAAGTCCTCCTATGCCTTAGGGCCCTCAAGAAAATTGTTTCCGATCGCAGGTACCATCTGTAGGCCTTTCAGCGAAGTACAAGGAGTGGAACTCAAAAGCTTCAGCATGATTCCAGAGATTTAGGATTCATAATACTAAATTAATATAAGCGCGGCTTCTGAGTCCCGTCGAGGCATAAGGGTTTAAATTGATAATTCATTGTTAATTTTAATCTTCGTTGGAAAATACTCATATTTAAATGTTATAAATTTTATCAATTTGTATGCTTAAAGGCTTATCTCTCTATATACTATATTACTCTATATATTCAAAATTGAAAG
The DNA here is from genome assembly GCA_038373865.1 of Uloborus plumipes. Taxonomy (NCBI): domain Eukaryota; kingdom Metazoa; phylum Arthropoda; class Arachnida; order Araneae; family Uloboridae; genus Uloborus; species Uloborus plumipes. The sequence goes on along the minus strand of JAXGGA010011478.1, from coordinate 21,246 downwards.
AAAATGGCTATTTTTAGACAAAATTTGAATTTTGAGCTTTTTGGACTTTTTTTAAATCTCAGAACCTCACCTATGGGAATTCTAGTGCATCAAGGAACCTCTATGCCAAGTTTGGTGGAAATCTGACGAAAACTGTGGATTTGTATAAGGAACAAACATCCATTTTTACTTATATAGACAACGGAGTCATCGAAATTGGAAAATTCCGTTCTACTTCGGTAGTTTTGAGGACTTACGCAATGACGAATTGTTCAAAGTTTCGTACAGGAAAAAAAGAGGTGTTAATCATTTCTCACAACAAGTACTTGATACCACTGCAGCATTAGGTTTTCTTCCACATCGTTATCTAATCTACGAAACTCGCCGATTTTCCCTCCACTTCTTAAAAGTTTGATGGATAGCCTTCATGATCGATGGAATAAATCGGCTTTTAATTGCCCTCGGTAAGAAAACTACCAACTTGTGGTTAGTTTTTATTAAAACCCAAAGTCCGCGTTTGGAAACTTTAGTGCTCGTTAATCGCTGTTAATTTAAAAATATTTCCTCATTACGCAAATTGCATTAATTAGAGGAAGGGTAATTATTTAAGACAAAGAAGGATGAGATTTCGTGTTTTGCTGATTTTTGGCGGTAATTGTTTTTAAACCTTTCCATCATTTCAATTTTTGGTTATTTTTGTAATTTAATGATATTATTTGTTATCCATCACAGAAAAATGGGTGCGTCAATTTCATTCTTTTGGGTAGTGTGCCAGCAGTTTTTATTCTTTCTCGGTTTTATTTAGTAGCTTTTTAGCATGTCGTCAACTCAATGTCAAAATTGAAAATTTAACTCTTTAAAGTGGTAAAACTTGAAACTACAGATTATCACCATACTTATCTGGAGATTACAGATCTTCTTCACACTTTCTTTTCGCTGAAAATATAATAATACATTAGCTTGACAATCATAAAAAAATGAACTCAATACTTAAAGAAAACAAATTCCGTGTTTACTTTCACACCACGAAAGCAAGCTGCAATGAATAACGGCAATAATTTAATCAGCCACTACTTTAGGAAATTCTAAGCATTTGCATTAAATGTTGGAGTTTTGACGTCTTGAGTTCAAATTATATTTTCGCAAGTATGATTACGATAGAAGCTATTTGTAGAAGCAAGATTTTGTTGTTTGGTTTTTTTTACGGAAATGTATTTTTGGTGTTTCCTAACTTGTGTAATCTTCCCTTCCCAGTGAAAAGTTTCTTTAATGCAATTATTAATCATAAAATGCTCGCTTCAATCAATTCATTTTCTATTCTTTGCAGGAGATGATGTTGAAAATTTTCCTGAAGAGAGTATAGAGGGTATGATAGTGTGCACATCTGAGAAGGATGATGATTCTACTACAATTAGTGAGTCTCTTTTAATTGCTAAAGTTACTTAGAATAAGTTTGTAATTACTTTAATATTCATCAAGCGATAAACATATTTTATGGAATCTGAATATTTACTACTATTAGTCCGTACAACTTCTTTTCAAATTATCCACTAAGTTTTAATTGCGTGTACAATAGTATTTTTTTTCAGATCAGGAAATACATAGACTGGAAAGCAGAGCAATAGTTAGAAATCAAACAGATTGTCTCAGTATAAGGCTTCAGAACTTCTAAATGGGGCAGCGTACCTCCCCAATGACTTGCAATCATCCTGGTAGAATGAAGTTGAAAACGATATTTTAGTCATTAGAAAAAAAAAAGTTAAATTAGTAGAATGTTGGTACACATTATATTTATAGTCATTTGAATTAAAACAAGATTTACAAATTGGCAGGCTGCTGTTGAAAACGATATATTAATCATTGGAATCAAATAAAAGTTTTTAAAATTGATAGAACATTATTGCGAACTATATTTATAGTCATTTGAATTAAAACAAGATTTACAAATTGGTAGGATGCTGTTGAAAACGATATTTTAGTTATTGGAAGTGAAACATGTTTTTTTTTTAATTAGGAGAACGTTCTTGAAAACGGTATTTTAGAGTTATTACAAGTAAAACAATATTTCTTAAATTGGTATAATGAAGTTGAAAACTATATTTTAGTCACTAGGAGAAAAAAGAGTTTTTAAAAATTGGAAGAATGTTGTTGCAAACTATATTTATAGTCATTTGAATTAAAACAAGATTTACAAATTGATAGGATATTGTTGAAAATGATATTTTAGTTATTAAAAGTAAAAGATGAGTTTTAAAATTTGTAAAATGGTATTGAAAATGATATTTTAGAGTGATTGAAAGCGAAACAAGATTTTTTTAAGTAGTAGAATGATGTTAAAAACGATATTTTAGTCATTAGAAACAAATAAAAGTTTTTACAAATTTGCGGAATATTGTTTCAAACTATATTTTAGAGTCATTTGAATTAAAACAAGATTTACAGACTGGTAGGATATTGTTGAAAACGATATTTTAGTCATTATAAGTAAAACACGTTTTTTTAATTGGTAAATTGTGTATGAAAATTATGTTTTAAGTAGGAGAGACCGGGCTATTTGGCATAAAGGGTACGTTGGCATTGTGCCTTTATTTTCAAGTACACAGTGCCCACAGCACTGCCGTCGTGATCAGACATACTTGGCAACCTTCTGCATCATCCACAATAGTTATAGTGCCTTGCTAGCGTGTGTTCGAAAAATATGTTTTTTTTTTTTTTTTTTTTTTTTTTTGGTGTGTGTTTTTCTTTCTGGTGAGTAATTTTTTTTTTTTTTTTTTCAATTTGCTTTTCGGTTTTTAGTACCCTTAAATTTTTTTTTCAAGTACTCCAAGTAGATGGTGGATACAGTGACTTAGTAGCTTGGAGATTGATGCAGTTACTGGATTCCCAATCGTTTGTATTCGGGGCAGGGCCACCATGTTATCCAGAAAATGCCTTTGGGGCTAGTTGGCATTTTCAGCTTGGGGTATATTGGCATAGGCCAGCGATCTATGCCAACTTATCCACCCTTGATGTTGGCGTGACATCGCATATTTATAGATACCTACACAGACCTAACTGATGTCCCTTCTACTATTGCGGGTAATGCTGGTGTTTAAAATGTTCCTACTACTTGTTAGGGGTAGTACTAGTGTTAAAAATATCCCTATTGCTAGCGTCGAAAGGAGTGAACCTTCAATCCCCGCTAATGCAACCCGCTCCCCCGAAACATGTCGACTTGTGACCCCTAAAGACGTTCAGCTTTTTCCAAAAGCAGGGTCATGAAAATGGACAATCAGAGGAAAAAACAGGAGGCACTGTACAAGCCGAACCGGCACTCCAGTTGAAAATAAACTGGTAAAAAAAAAAGCTGAGGAAATAAAATAATAAAATAATTTTGGAAAAAAATAGAACCGACTTCAGTTGGAAATTGCTCTAAAAAGTAAAAAATAATTTTTTTCTTTGAACACCATCGAAACTACTTTTAAACATAAGTTTTGAAGTCGGCGCAAAAACAATGTATAGAATCATACGCAACTATAATAAACTATATACATTTTAATGGATCCAGGTTCTTATACATTTTAATGGAAAAGCATTCGCATACATTTCATTCATTACCACACATTCGTGTAATGGTACAAATATTCTGCTTTTAATTTTCAATGGTTTCTCCGAAAAATGTTGGCAAAATATGGTTAAATATCATTTGACCTATCGTTTTTGCGCCGGCTTCAAAACTTATGTTTAAAAGTAGTTTCGATGGTGTTTAAAGAAAAAAATTATTTTTTACTTTTTAGAGCAATTTCCAACTGAAGTCGGCTCTATTTTTTTCCAAAATTATTTTATTCTTTTTAGTGTAAGTGTACTTATGAAATAAGGTAATGTTTCCATTACGGAACTTCACCTAATTTTCTTAAGTAAATGCTCCATAAAATAAACTGAAAAAAAAGGAAGAAACTATCAATGCGTCTAAAATTATAAACGATTGACACTAAAAAATAATCTTTGTTATTCTCTGGTATTTATTTGTGTACTAGCTTAATCAAAGCCATTTAAATATGAACGGTTTGTCAACTAATTTATATTTCAAAGCAATTCTAGTTTCTCGTTGTTCATAAGATTTTAACACATACTACGTACGTTACCGCTAATGAGTTTCATGTTAGATTTAGTTAAGCCTTGGTTCAAATTTTTCATCATGATTACTATTAATATTGCTGTTGCGAGGCAAAAAATTTTGCAACAATGGATAGAAAATGTAATCATTTAATGGGGAAATGACATGAAATTTACTGGTTTCCATAATAACTTTTTTTCTAGTAAACAAATATCGTCATATGAGTACATGGTACCTAAGTTACACCATTTCCCATCGATTTAAAAAAAAAATCGTCCAAATCGGTTCAGTAGATCAGCTGTTATGTGCGAACAAACAAACAAAAAAAAAAAAAAAAAACATACGCTTTGAATTGATAACCTCCTAATTTGTTGAAGTCGGTTAAAAACACTTTACGTTGATGGGACAAAGAAAGAAAACAAAAACAATGATTACGAAATCAAAGAATAGTTATAAAGACTAGCTGCCAGGGCAGCTAGATTATCTTCCTGCGGCATGTTGATGCATAACGTCCCCCCTCTCTAACTTTTACCTCATTCTGAAGTTATATTATTTGATATAATTTAATGTTCATTCGATTTCAAGACGTACCACGCACGTGGCCCGGCGTTGCACGGGCACTTCGTGCCCTGAAAGTAGTGAGGAAAATGTCAAGAAACTACTCCCCGCCAAGGCGGCTCGCTAACAGGCGCTTCACGCCTTTACTTTTTTCCTATGTAAAAAAATCATTCGAATTATTGAGATGCTTCGCGCCATCAAGATGGTGCGGAAAGTTTTAGTAATTTCAGCTCGCTCAAAGGAAAAAAGCAGACATAGATACTCAGTTTTTAATATAAGTAGATGGCTTTTCAACAAATGAATGTTTCAAAATATTACAAGTAGCTAGCGATAAAAATACTATGCAAGTGGCCCGCTTATGAGTTTCGTGTTTGATTTAGTTAAGCCTTTATTCAAAATTCTCATTATCATTGTTATCACTGTTTCATAGCAACTACGTTTCAACAATGGATTTCATATTTAATCATTTATTAGGCTTAATCGCTTTAAATTTGACTACTTATTAATTGATATCTTCGTTAATTAAAATATTATAATTATATAGATTGAAACCAGTGGCGGATCCAGACTATGGATTTGGGAGGGGAACTTTTGTAGAAACTGTTTAATGGGGGGGGGGGTATATTAAATGAACTCTCAAAAATATTTAAACATTAAGTTCTCTCTTTTTGCAGCGCGTTTTTTAATAAAGAATTAAATGCAACACAAATTTTATTCGTCACAAATTCTCAGATAATTTCAATCCCCGTTTGTTTATTGTTGAACTTTTTAATTAGGAAAAAAATATTAGCAGAAACTATGAAATATAAAGAGCAATTCAACAAAAAATAAATACAAATGTGATTAAGCAAGTTTGTGGCCACAAACACTTAGTAAAAAAAGACCTAAAACAACCAAAACAAAAAATAGCACCTGCGTGTGCTATAGTGCCTAAAGATGCAAAGCTGTATCTCAAGTTTTTCTCTTAGGAATGTAAAATTAAAATCAGGAATTTTCAAAAAAATATATATGTAACAGCACATTTTCCTTCTTTTTTGTATGTTTTGAAAATTTGTCACATGGTTTTCTTTTCGAGCATTGCTGTGGAAATATTTTCATTTGCGCAAAACTTATTTGATATCAGTAATTTTTATATATCAATGAAAAAAAAATTAAATAAATTATTTCTTTCATCAACATTTTTTTAAAATTATGTTTTAAATGAGTTGTTCATTTCGAAACATTGTTAAGTTTGTAGTTATCATCGTCATTCTTCGTTCTGTTAATCTCGGAACAACTTGCTCAACCCGCGGAACAACTTGCCCCCACGTCGGGGTAAGTTGTTCCTTTTCGGGTTTATTTACCATGGAATTAATTATTAAAAATCTTACGAAATAAAAGTAAAAAAAAACCAGCTTTTGTATCAAAGGGACAAAGAAAAACCTTGGAATATTAATTTTAGAATCTTGTTTTCCGAACAAATTTTAAGCATGAGTAAAACACGGAACTTTTGGCTCCGCTCTCCCCTGCTTTCATTTATTTTTTCTGTAAGTAATTAATGTAGAACAAATTGAATGAAAGAACTAAGACTTACCATGAGGAAAAGAAGATAGCTGCAGAACAGTTCTCATCAGCAAAAAAAAAAAAAAAATCTTGAAAATAAAACGTAGCTATCACAAATTAATCTGCTATAGTTGTGGTGGTATTGTACAGTACAGAATAAGCACACTAAACATGAAACACAGGGTTACCAACTCTTAAAAATGCACATCCCCCATAAACTCAACTCCAAAAACCCTGAAATGCGATTGCATAATAATGATGTCATAAATCAAAAACTTTGGTTGCCACTTAAAATTTTTGGTAGCCAAATCTCAAATATAAAAACAAAAGGAATCTGAAAAACAAAATTTATTTTTCTCTGTTCTGAAAATTTATGCACCTTGGCATTTGGGGGGGGGGGAACGTTCCCCCAGTTCCCCTCCCGTGGATCCGCGCCTGATTGAAACTAATGAAGCTTGAAAAATTACCTATCTATCGGTACCTGGTTCGACTTTCAGTTTATTGGCGTTCAAGAGAAAGAAGCGTGACATAGAAAGAAAGATAGAAGGAAAGATAGAAAGAAAGATAGAAAGATACTCAGTTTTTAATATAAGTAGACTAGCTGCCAGGGCAGCTAGATTAGCTTCCTGCGGCATGTTGATGCATAACGTCCCCCCTCTCTAACTTTTACCTCATTCTGAAGTTTTATTTGATATAATTTAATGTTCATTCGATTTCAAGACGTACCACGAACGTGGCCCGGCGTTGCACGGGCACTTCGTGCCCTGAAAGTAGTGAGGAAAATGTCAAGAAACTACTCCCCGCCAAGGCGGCTCGCTAACAGGCGCTTCACGCCTTTACTTTTTTCCTGTATAAAAAAAATCATTCGAATTATTGAGATGCTTCGCGCCTTCAAGATGGTGTGGAAAGTTTCAGTAAGTTCAGCTCAGGCGCGGATCCAGAGTGGGGTCATGGGGATCATGACCCCCCCCCCCCCTTAACCGACCAAATATAGCAAAAAATTGCATTTTTGGGACTTATTTTACGAAAAAACTGCCAAACCACCCCATTTTTGCACAAAAATTGCACTTTGACCCCCCCTTTCCGAAAATGACCCCCTCCTTAACCAGAAGCTAGATCCGCCCTTGGTTCAGCTCGCTCAAAGGAGAAAAAGCAGACATTGATACTCAGTTTTTAATATAAGTAGATGGCTCTTCAACAAATGAATGTTTCAAAATATTACAAGTAGCTAGCGATAAAAATACTATGTAAGTCGCCCGCTTATGAGTTTCGTGTTTGATTTAGTTAAGCCTTCATTCAAAATTCTCATTTTCATTTTTATTATTGTTTCATGGCATGGCAACCACGTTTTGCAATGCAAGAATGGATTTCATATTTAATCATTTATTAGGCTTAATCGCTTTAAACTTGACTACTTATTAATTGATATCTTCGCTAATTAAAATCGTATAATTATATAGATTGAAACTAATGAAGCTTGAAAAATTACCTATCTATCGGTACCTGGTTCGACTTTCAGTTCATTGGCGTTCAGGAGAAAGAAGCGTGACATAGAAAGATAGTTAGAAAGAAAGATAGTTAGAAAGATAGTTAGAAAGATACTCAGTTTTTAATATAAGTAGATAGTAGTAGCACTGAAACTGATGAGCCTTTCTCTGATGCTATACCGTATGCTGATAGTGAGGGTGGCTATGATTTTTTGTTTCCTCAGTACAGTGATGAGAATTAAGATGAGCCATTTCTACTGGATTTAGTCTGCCCTAACCTTCCTACACAGTCTCCACCTGCAGATGAGACAGCATTAAATGCTGCTGTTGGAGCTGATTAGGTGAGTATGGGATAGAGAGAAATGAAGCCCGCAAATATCCAGGACAAATACTCAAAGTCGATTACGAGGACTTTTCAGTCTCCACTATGGTGAAAACTATAAAGTATTGAATGTGACTAGAGCCACCCGACGCTCATCTGAATAGAAGATTAACTCTCCATTCAGATGAGTAAGAACCCACCTTTTGCAGTTGACATGAAGCATTTGTAACCTACCTACAATGCTCATACCTGTGTTTTAAAGCTTTGTTTTGATATATTACCTTATAATATATTTAAATAAATATTTAAAAATAAAAAATGGTTATATTGCTGTAAATTTATCATTTCAAACAACGTTATGCCAACATACCCCGATGCATCTGCCAACCTACCCCGACTCCGGGATAAGTTGACACTGTTGAGGAGCCTTCGGAGAATATTTTTCACGAATTCCCCAGTGAATTTTAGATGATGTTCTTAGTGGTTTTTTGCAGCCAAGATGTTACCCTTTTAGAGGCATAAATTACGTTTACCATAAGTACAACAGAAAAAATTAGGAAAATCTAGAAGTAAAAACTATGCCAAATAGCCCCGGTCTCCCTTATGAAATAAATCTAAATTTATGACGTACAGTAAAAACAACTTTTCAATTTCTCTAAAAACTGCAATGATATTATCGCTTATAACTAACTCAAACTTTTGAGTTACCTAAGCACTTGAGTTTTCCCTTTCCGTTTTGATTAAGTTGATAAATGTAAAACATTTTCTCCTGAAGGAAAGAATGAATGTCGATCGTGAGGGTTGGATATCATTTAATTTTTCTCTTTTCTTTTGTCTTCTCTTTACCTTTTGCGTGTCGAGCGCAAAGTTCGTGAACTCGTGTAACCCGTAACAGCTGCTCGCTTCTTAATACGTGAGCAATTAGACAAGGCTTCTATTAATTCGTGGACGTAGAGAATGCTGTTTTTATTTTGCTAGAGTTAGTCTCTACTACTGTGGAATATTGTAAGAACGAAAATTCTTGAAATAAACTCACAGTATACTAATGTATTTAAAAGGTTTCGGTATTGCATTTATGAGTGTCCGTTCGTAAAAATAATTTCCAAGTGGATTAAATTGATGGCATGTTAAATGCTTAATGAAGGCTCATTCGTAAGATGAAGCATTTCACTTTAGTTATTAATGTTTTAATATACCCACTCTTAATACTACCGGAGCATTTTCAGGAAGTAAAGCAAGCCTTTGATTTTTCCGATGCTTTTTTTTTTATTTCAAAGGTTTGAGTGATAATTATGTGCATTGACCCCACCGCTTTCTTACTTTAAACAATGAAATTTTGTGATCTTCTCGAGTATAATTGAAAATTGCAGTCAGTAGCTTCTCGAACTAAAATTTTTGGGAATAGCAAAATTCTCCTTCTGTTGAAAGAAATTCCAATTTTCTGGAATAATAAAATACGAGCATGCATATCATATAACATAACATTCAATAAGATTCATTAGGCATCATTAAAAAAAAATTCAGTTTTGAAACAGAATCTCAGCTTGCAATGTTATACTCGAATTTGCCGAATCGTCAGCAAAATTTGCCAAATAAGAACATTTTTGGAGGGTCCTCCCGCGACTTCCCATCGGAGAGAACTTGATCTCAGTAAGCAAAAGAACAGCTCTACTCTTACTAAAACATAAGCTATCTGCAATAAATTGCAGTGCAACTGTGTTAATTAACAATAGAACATGCCAAAAAAGTGTGATTTAGAAAGTTCCTCTTTGCACATACGAAAATTAATTTATAATTGTTAATGAAATTCAAATAGTTTTAATAATATAATATTTACAGTAACAGAACTTTGGAAAATGTAAGGAAGTTATATTTCAAATATAGGTGTCTATTTTCTTATTTTAATAAGATTTTTAAAGCTGATTTGATATTTCATTATTGAAAACAAATACAACTTTTTATTCAAAGCAAGAATGGTGGCTCAAAAAGGAATTAATGAAGCTTTATATTTCTGTAAAGCATAATTAAACATTAAAAGGGACCAACATTTAAGTTTTATTTTTTATTCAATAAAATCAATATTTTTTGAAATCGGAGTAAGTTAAAAGTTTTTCAAAAATTGCTCAATTTATTTATTTTTTTTTTTTTTTTTCAAGATTTTTCTCAATACATTTTGAAACCATTAAAAGTATTTAATGGTCACGTTATTTTGACAAAAAAAATTTCACGGAGAGAAAATAAGGAAAAAAAGTCATTGCTTAAAATTATTCAAACCATTACTAAAACCAAACTATCTGCAATAAATTGCAGTGCAATTGTGCGAATTAGCAATAGAACCTGGCAAAAAAAGTGTGACTGAGACAGTTCCCCCTTCTACATACGAAAATTAATTTATAAATGTTAATGAAAGTTAAAGACTTTAATTGTAAGAGATATAATTTGAAGACAAGTTCAAATAAAGCTTTTCAAATGTAAGCTGCACTCTAAGAAAAGTGTAAGATATAAAAAAACGTACAAAAACAGAACATTTTTAATGAAGATGCTTAACGTTTATTTATGTGTGCATTAATATTTACGCTCAAAAGCAAACGTCAGGATGCATCAGTGAACTTACAAACAAGCAAATATTGTTTTGAAAACCGTAGTTAGAAGAATAATTTTTCCCCTCACTTCAAATATTTTGTTATTTTATCAAAATTGTCTTTGTTGTAGAAAGTAATACGACAGTTTTCGCAAACGGAATTTCATGCATAAATAATTCAACTTCTTGTGCTTAGTTTTAAGTTTCAGGGATGTTAAACATAAAGGACGCTTAAGCTAAGTATTATTTTTTAATCGTACGTTTTCCTGTCAAAATAATTCTCTTAACTTTCCCTTTTTTAATTAATTACATTTCTTTTATCTCTCGTGTCTTCACTTCTTTGCTTCAAAGAAATCCTTCATTTGAATTTGCAACAGAAAATAAAATCATTACTCATACAATTTGCGAATTTAAAATAACTGTTAACAGTAATTTTAAAAAATGGGCCAATTTGGAAAAATTTAACATTTATTACTGATCGCATATTTATATAGTTAAATTAGTTGCCAGTCATTTTTTAAACAATACATTGAATTATTGTTTTTACATTACTTTTGGTACAGTCTGTTCTTTAAAATAAAGCATGACTAAGAATGCATGTTGTACTGCTTTTTTGAATGATTGAACTAAAGTTTGTCCTCATTGCATCAATATTATTTTACTCAAACAGGCTGTTGAAATAAAAGCATTGAAAAATATAACATGTACATGCCCCCCCCCTTCCCTCCCCAGTCCGTCATTTCAATTGTTTGGGAGGGAGGAGAGGGACAGAGCTAAGAGTCTGTACTTTTTTTGAAAATTTTATCGGAGAAAACAATAAGAAACACGCCAATCATCTTATGTGTTTAAAGATTAATTTTTTTAAGCCAGGGTTGGCAGTTGACTCCCTGACTCTTCTAAATGACAGGCCTTCCTAACTCATACCTAATCATGCCATACATTTAAGAAGAAAAGGTACAATACGAAGTAAAAACACATACAAACTTTAAAATGCACCTTTTTTTCTTAAATGTACATTGCGATGCAAAAGTTTAGACAAATGGCAAATATAAGAATAAAAAGAAAACTATTCAACGAAATGCTTTCAAATTTCTACTGCAGGTACACAATATGGTCCCAAATACGTGTCTGGAGTTCTTAAAAATATAACTGGAATCAAATTTTGGACATTACAAAAGACATTTTTTTTTCATTGTTGCAAAAGTTTAGACAATAGGCAGATTTTATGCAAATATCCCTTGAAATGTGATTGGTGGAGGAAAAGCGGGACTTTATTATTCGAATATAAAGTGCAGAGATTGCTGAATAAATAATCAAAATCTCAAAAGCTCTGTAGTTCTCGTATAGAGAAGATGAAAAAGTTTGGAAGCCGAAATTTAAAAATGAACATACTTTATTAATTTTTCGTCTTTTAAATTGGCTCTAGTATGGTAGTACATTATTTTTTACTTTGTGGAGAGCAAATTCAGACATGCGTATCGATCAAAAAGGCCAAGAAAAATTATATTTCTTAAGGATGTAGGAATTGAATAAACGGCTCGAACTGACAATTTGCCCCTTAATCCTACAAAACTTCAACTTGGGTCAAAAACAGCACGTGGCAGCATAAGTAGATGAACAACTGAATCGGAATGCATAAAAAAAACAAAGAATTGTGCCTGAGCCTTTTCGGACAGAGTGTCCCAAATAAGCCCGATTTTAATGTGAAAAGCAGCATATGTATCATCGTGACTAAAAAATGAATGGTACTTTCTTTGATACAAATTATTAAAATTTAGATGGATTATAATTCTTTTCGCGGGACTTGAGAAATATCCCATGATCATATGTTGTGCTGCTTTCATCATTAAAATCTGGGTTATTTGGGACACTTTGTCCGAAAATGTTCGAGCACAATTCTTTGTTTTTTTATGCATTTCGATTCATTTGTTCATCTACTTATGCTGTCACGTGCTGTTTTTGACCCAAGTTGAAGTTTTGTAAGATTAAGGGGCAAATCGTTAGTTCGAGCCGTTTTTTCAATTCCTTCATTCGTAAGAAATATACACTGAAGTGACAAAAGTCATGGGATAGCAATATGCAAATTTTCAGATGGCAGTAGCATCGCATAGAACAGGTATAAATGCGCAGTGCTTTTACAGAGCTTTCATTTCTGTTCAAGTTATTCATGTGAAGAGGTTTTAACGTGATGATGACCGCACGACGTGAATTAACAGACTTTGAACGCGGAATGTTGGAGCTAGACGCATGGGTCATGCCATTTCGGAAATCGTTAGAGAATTCAACATTCCCAGATCCACTGTGTCAAGAGTGTGCCGAGAGTATGAAATTTCAGGCATAACATCCCACCATGGACAGCGCAGTGGTCGACCGCCTGCACTTAAAGATCGAGACCGGCGACGTCTGCAAAGAGTCGTAAATTCTAACAGACAAGCAACACTGCGTCAAATCACCGTAGAAATCAATGTGGGACGTACAATGGACGTGTCTGCTAGAACTGTGCGGAGAAATTTGGATTTCTTGGGCTATTCCAGCAGAAGACCGACTCGAGTGCCTTTACTGACAGAACGACATCGCTTGCAGCGACTCTCGTGGGCACGTGAGCATATCGGTTGGTCCCTAGATGAATGGAAAACCGTGGCCTGGTCCGATGAGTCACGATTTCAGCTGGTAAGACCGATGGTAGGGTTCGAGTGTGGCGCAGACCCCACGAAGCCATGGACCCAAACTGTCAGCAAGGCACTGTTCAAGCTGGTGGTGGCTCCGTAATGGTGTGGGCTGTTTTTTCATGGCATGGACTTGGTCCTCTAGTGCGACTGGACCGAACATTGACTGGAAATGCTTATGTGCAGCTACTTGGAGATCACTTGCAGCCATTCATGGACTTCATGTACCCAAACAACGATGGGATTTTTATGGATGACAATGCGCCATGTCACCGGGCCACAACTGTTCGCAATTGGTTTGAAGAAAATTCTGGACAATTCCAACGAATGATTTGGCCACCTAGATCGCCCGACATGAATCCCATTGAGCATTTATGGGACACCATCGAGAGGTCTGTTCGTGCCCAAAATCCTGCCCCATCAACGCTTTCACAATTATGGACGTCTATCGAGACAGCATGGCTCAATATTCCTGCAGAAGACTTCCAACGACTTGTTGAGTCCATGCCACGTCGAGTTGTTGCACTTCGCCGGGCAAAAGGAGGGCCGACACGATATTAAGAGGTATCCCATGACTTTTGTCACTTCAGTGTAATTTTTCTTGGTCTTTTGATCGATACGCATGTCTGAATTTGCTCTCCACAAAGTAAAAAACAATTTACTATCAGATTACAGCCGATTTAAAAGACAAAAAATTAATAAAGTAGGTTCATTTTCAAATTTCGGCTTCCAAATTTTCTCATCTTCTTTACACGAGAACTACAAAGCTTTTGAGATTTTGATTATTTATTCAGCAATCTCTGCACTTTATATTCGAATAATAAAGTCCCGCCTTCCCTCCAAGAATCACATTTCAAGGGATGTTTGCATAAAAGCTGACTATTGTCTAAACTTTTGCAACAATGAAAAAAAATGTCTTATGTAATTTCCAAAATTTGGTTCCAGTTTTTTTTAAGAACTCTAGACACGTATTTGGAATCATATTGTGTACCTGCAGTAGAAATTTGGAAGCATTTCGTTGAATAGTTTTCTTTTTATTCATATTTTTGCATTTTGTCTAAACTTTTGGATCGCAGTGTATACCACGAGGATTTATGGGGTACGCCATTTAGGTTCTTAATTATTTATTTATTTTTAATTGAGCATTTTTAAACTTTCATTTTTCACATATGATATTTGTAGCATCAGTGCTAACTATTGGGACTATATAAAAACGAAAGATGACATTACAAAAACGTTCATATGCTATTTTATCGATTTCAGTTTTTAAATTAATTTTTCTAGTTTTTTTTATTAAAATGTATTTTAGTTTTAAATCTTCACATACAATAATTTCGAAAAAAATTGAGAAAGATTAAATTCAGAAGAGCAGATTAAAAAATAAAGAAGTAAACTAGATAAAAAGCAGGAAATATTCTTGGAATCACAGGAAATGTGGTATTTAAAAAAAATTAAACAAAAATCGATGAAAATGGCTTATCCAGAAATGCAAAATTAATTAGACACAATAGAGATTGAATGAAGACTAAATAAAAAAAACAAACTACATTAAAAAATCTGCTGCCAATCTGTCTCTTCTTCAAAAAATAAATTAGTAAAAAGTCTAAAGGCGTTTAAAAATTAATGAACTCTTTTCCACTAGAGACAGTCGGCAGTCTTTACAAACTAATTTATCAAAATATATTTCTTACATTATTTAATGCATTTAAATCCCTAAATTTGTAAAAATTTCACCCAACTATCGTTTTGCTTTTTGCGGAAAAAAGGGCTGATATTACAAAAAATATAGCTAGTAATAAAATCATTGACAGCTAAAAAATTTTCCCAGTTTAGCCCTTTAATCGAGACATAGCTCGTTCTGTCACTTAGTTCTTAAGTTACGTTGATTTTTTTAAATAGTTCAATCCATTGTTAAAATCAGACAGCAGAAAAAAATATAATTTTCTCTTATTAATTATCAAATAGTCCTAATCTATGATTATATTCTAGATTGTGCTTAGGAAAATAAGTTGAACTGAAGCACAGATTTACGTGACTCTGCAGCCTGATATGGAGAAGGCCTGAAGATGAGAAAATTGGACATTCATTTCAATTGTATAATTACATCCTTTGTAAAAACAATCATTGATCATAAAGGCGAACCGGCTTCTTTTGATCGCTGTAGATGTACTAATGAACCTAGCACAGCGTAGGAAGAATTTTTCAGTAATCGTTTCCGTAAATGTTTCGTCACCGCTTTGCGGAGTTCAGGCTTTAAATTAAACAAAATCGAAGATTTTTTCAAAGGGAGTTATTAAATCGTTACCTAAAAATCAATTGTTTAAAAAAATTAGGCAGCGGCTTCCAGCTTGGGGGTAATTACCTCAAAAAGTGTGAAATGAGAGTTTTCGTGGGGTAAAGATAAGTACAAAAATTGGATCATCGTTACGTTAAAACATCATTATGTATAACAAATCAAAATAACTGCAGCGATCAGTAATCATTAGTGATTAGTAAAGAAAATCATTAGAGCATTAGAACATTTGGAGCATTACTTACAATCTGTGCTGACTAAAAATTCTCCCTCGTATGAGACAAATTACTTGAAGTAATCAAACAATTAAAAAATAGATGTTTTCTTTTCTGAATGATTAAAATTGATCAAAAGTGTTTAATTTTATTATTGTAATTTAAGGGAAAATAATGAATCACCAATTTGTTTTTTAGACTAAACTTTTCGGAGGTAAATTGCTAACCTGCTCTATGAATAAGAGCCTTAAAAAGGTTAGGAACCATTGCTATATTTGCAGCTTGACCGAAAAAGTTAGAAGTCCAAATATATGTACAAGGGAGTCATCAAGTAAAGCACGAAAAATAATTTAAAAAAATTCCCATGATAATCTTATGGAAAGTATTCTTCAAAAACTAAGCATAAATAAACATTTTAGGTTTTAAATAACATTATTCTGGGAGTTAATATACTTGGCAATGCAAGTAATCATAATTAAATCATCAAGCATTTTTATTAATATGTTTTAATTTAAAATGTATGGCTGTTTTTGTTTTTCTTTTACAGAAGATATTTTCGAAAACCAAAATAAAAAAAACCTTCTGATCATTAGTTATCTAATTAAGATGTTCATCATGTCAAAAAGCGAAAATACACTAGTTTTTTTTTTTTTCAATTTCAGTAGAATAAAGCTTTGATATCCTTTTCGCGTCCCGCTCTTTGATCAAAAGGTTCCTTTAAGAAAATTGTAATCTGAAAGGGTTCTTCAACGTGTAAAAGGTTGAATACCTCCGCATTTCATCATTGTTTTAAAAAAAAACTCATTTTTTAAAAGAAAGAAAGAATAAATTAAAGGTAACCCAAAAATGCAATGTAATAAGGATGATTAATTAATAACATAAATTGGCAATGATTCATTCGGTAAAATGTTAGCAGAGAGGAGCATTTGATTATTTCAGTACTGCTTCTTTCAATCACAAGAAGAAGGTCCAAAACTAAACAAGCCTAGTTTTCCTTATACAATTAACAATTTTTAACGACAGTTGCATACCTATCGCAATTGGCTTAGATTATAAATTCAAATGTAACTTATTTCAAATGTAATTTTTCAGTTAAAAAAATATCTGTAAAAGTATAAAATAGATGAATAGCAAAAAACGATATTGGCTTCTTTCTCTTAAATCTCACCTATTTATTAACAATCGGAACATTTTAATTCACTTCCAGTAATTTTGATTCAGTACCGTTATATCAGTTGAAACGACAAATAAAAGCAAACCGTAAGTCGTGCTTTTTCAACTGTGTATTTAATTTTTTTAAAGATAACTTACAACGGAAACAGATAAATAAAACTATAGCTTTTGAATATGAAATATTAACAGAAAAAAAAGGTGAAAATATGTAATCAAAACATTTAGTTTTTTTTTTTTTTAAGATCGCATGATATCTTCTTTAAAGTTGTTCCGTAGTCAAAAATTGAGACCAAAACAAGACAAAAAAAAAGCTTATTTCACATTGTCAATGATTGAAAATGAATTGGAGGAAAAATGAACAAATTAAAAAGACTACCGTAAAGCATATCGCTCATAGCCAAAAACTTTCGCCATTGCCAATGCTTGGACCTATTACAAAACTGTATGATACAAACTTGCTTCCTGATAATAGTGTACGTTTCATAGATGTTTCATAGTCATAAAAGCAAAAAAACTACCACCAAAGTGCTTCTTACATATAATGAATGCACTTAGTTTGCAGATTAAATGATTCAAGAAAGTAGACCACCCCGATAAAATGGTAATAACCAGTTTGATAGTCATTATCTCTGCTTTTATAATAGCTGCTAATTAAGCTTGATATGAAAGGATAGATTTTACTTAATTAATAATGCTCGCAGCTTTTGCATATTTATAAGTTTTTCTAAAGTTATTAAGTATCGAAGTCGACTCCTGGATAATAACTTTCGGCTTCTTCGCTCCCGAGAGGAAAAGAAGAGTTGGAAATGAACATCGTTTTAGTATATGATGAACGTTGAGCGTTTTTAATTTGAAAACCACTGGAAAAGTTGAACTGACATGTTTGAAATAAAGTAATTATGTCAAAAAAAAAAAATGCATGCAAAAGCATAAAACATGTAAAAACCTTTTCTATCTTAGTAAATCAAAATAATGCAGGATTTTTTTTTTCTTCTTTTTTTGAGGAATATCGTCTCTAAGCGAATAACTTGATTTTCTGTATTGTTCATCGTACTAGTTTTCTAACGTTAGGTTGCTTTGTTTGTTCTAATTCAAAACAGATAAAATACAATAGAGAAAACACATTTATGTAAAATATCGATAACCTGGTTGTTATATCAATCGGTATTTTGCATATATGTTCACCTCAGCCCTGGCTAAAGGGCAGTAACTTACTGCTTATATTAATTCACATTTTGTCATTATGATTGAAGTGTTCAAGTAGACTGAAATTCCAGACACAGCGCTACCTATCACTTCTAACTTAAACTACGTACATTAGCCTAAAAGACCAGATGTTCCACAAAAAGATCAAACTCGAGCAATTTCTAACTGATAGGTTCTAAATGAAGAACTGAGGAAAGTACTTTATATTTAACCTTTTTATACACAAGATCAATATTTTCTTTCATGTTATCATCTCTTTAAGGAAAGTTTAAGCTATAAGGAGAGTTTTAGAAACTTTCATGACTTTTTTTGAGTTTTTCAAATAAATCTTAAATTTTGTAATAAAATTTAAGATACGTTATTACTGTTCATAATACTTAAGTGTAACATTTCATACTACACTTGATTGCAGCTGATCTTCCTATTAGTCAATAAAAAGCCGTTTAAATACAAGTACAAATACAAATGTGACGACCAGCAACAGGCTCTGGGCGCAACAGGGCTGGTCCTAGTCAAATTATAGACCCCAATGAAGATCAATGGCCCTCTTAAAGCTATCTACTCCCTTGCTCCTTACCGCCTCTTCCGGTTAATTATTCCCACTACTCTGCTAAAATAGTAATTTTTCCGAATTGCCAGGTTAGCCTGAGATTTAAACAGCTTATAACAATGACCCCTTGTCCTGCTTTCCGGGCAAAAATGTAAGCCTATAACATCTGTCATTTTGATAAATTTAAACAACTGAGTCATGTCCCCTCAGGTTCTCCTTTGCTCAAGACTATACATGTTAAGCATTCTAAGTCTGAAATCATAGTCTAAATTAGAAAATCCATTCACTAACCTTGTAGCCCTCCTTTGTACCCTTTCCAATAAATTAATATCTTTCTTAAGATGATTGTTGATAACTCTCTTATAAAGTTAATTCATTTCATCTACCACTACTATTTGGTTTAGCAGTAAAGTAAATGCATTTGTTTTGTGTTTTATTTGGTAAAAAATCGGAAGAACATGCGGTTGCAAAATGACAAAAAACGTGTTTTCATAAAACACCTTAATAATGTCAAGTATTTATTATTTTTATTTTCCCCGCATCTGCATTGAGCTTGCGTATGAAGCAACAGCATGCCTCGACTTATGGGCATTTATTTGTAACAGTTGTTTGCTAATCGTTTAATTGCTTTCTAGCTAAATGTGGCATTGTAAAAAAGTATTCACATTACTTACGCTCGTATTTAATTTCATATAAACTGGAATTTAAAATACCATTACACGTCTCCCTTTTTTATTAGTGAATAATTAAGAAGCAATTATTTCTTTTTGATCTCACGCCGACCGAGGTCTAGTTTCTCTATTTCTAGTGACGTCTTGGCGCCGGAATTCACTTTGGATTAGTTAAGTCACGTGACACTTTCTAATATCCTTGAATGTCCCTTTGACAAAAACAATCACACAGCCGTGATTTTTGTATTAAAATTCATCAAATATTCACTCCTATTTTTTGACAAAAAAGTTTTTAACTCTTTCAAGAGCTTCAATGCCTTTTGAAATTAAACAATTAACTTTGAAACAAGAAAATAATCTATATATCAGACGGCATTGAAGCAAAATAGATAACTCTCGTATAGAATATCTTTTCCCCCATGAAACCATTTGAGAGCAAGCGCGGATCCAGAGGGGGAGGGGGTCATGGGGTTCATGATCCCCCCCCCCCTAAGCAACCAAATTTTTCATAAAACTGCATTTTTTGGGTCTAATATTACGAAAAATTTGCCAAACACCCCCCATTTTCGCTCAAAAATTGCTCTTTGATCCCAATCCCTTTCCGAAAATAACCCCTTCCTTAACCACAATCTGGATCCGCCCTTGTCCGAGAGTGAAAGATAGCTTACAAAAATATGCAAAATTCGATCGATCGAGATATCTGAGTTTTGAGAAAATATCTCGATTTGTTCTGCTGTTATTTTTAAATGAAACCACAGATTAAAATAAGATCACTATCCTTATTTAAACTAAATTAATTCCCGGTGCTTTCTTTTTAAAAAACAATTCACGTGATATTAACTTAACAAACCTCTGCAAAACATATATAAAAGTTCATGTCAATCCATATAGTTACAGCTCTTTAATCGGAGAGAATGAATATTTTGGAACGATTAACTGAAGTTCTAAAAATTATAGCTTCTAGAAACACGGCGTAATCACGTGAATGCAGTTCTTAATTCCGAAAACTTTAATTGTCAGAAACGTATTGATGGTTTTTTTTTTTTTTTTTTTAATATAAAGTTGAAAAAAAATATGCAACGTAATTGCCTTTACAGTTTTTGTTGGTATAAACAGACTGTTGTTATCGGTTTGAACTTATTCCATATCCAAAATAAATAGCATTTAACTATAGTAGAAGTCAATTCTAATATGTTTAATGTTTAAAATGTAATAATAGTCTTGAATTTAATTAGAGCATGGTGGTGGTAACATTTCTTCTAGGGTATGTAACATTTTTAAAACTCTTGAAGCGTTATGTTGAACATTTCTAGAAAAACCTTGGATATCGTGTGAAATTGCAGCTGAGACCTTTTAAGAGATATTAAATGATATTTTACTTTCTTTATAATATGTCTGGAACTTAAAGGTAATTCGATCATAAAGCACCACTTGATCCTTTGTTCACCTTAATAAAATAATGTAACAGACTCGATACTGCACATAAATGTATCAGCTGCTTTTTTGATCGTGAATATCAAACGTATGAAAATACTTTTTTTAAAAAAACTATCAAACTGACACGCTGCATATTGATGAGATGTTGGAAACTAATAAATAGAAGCTATACAATGTAAAAGTTTGGATAAAATTTGTTAGAAAAAGCTATTTTAATCCTCTCGCGATCAAGTTACGAAAACTAGAGAAGAAAAAAAATATATTAAATATACATAAAATGCTACTGTAAATTATGCACAAACAATAGTTATGCAAAAATATGCTAGTAATTTAAATATATATTAATGTATTTTGATGCAATACTTTAAACGTCGTCCAAAAATACTGTCCCGATTTGAGGGGAAGGGAAGAGGGTTGTAAAACTGTGACAGTTTGTGACAAGGGGAGGGTAGGGTGGATCTTAAAAAATA
>JAXGGA010011477.1:0-42296 GCA_038373865.1 Uloborus plumipes | reverse complement strand
GTTTTTTTTTATGAACTAACATTTTACATTTGTATCTTGTATCCCCATTAAAGTAATAATAATAGAACCCTTGAGCATGCCCACAACTTGTCATTTATATTACTTCCTTATTTTATTTCGATAATCTGATCCTACCTGTCTCTAACAAAGTACGTAATATTTTGAGCAAATAAAATATTATTTTCTTTCATGAAAAATTTTTTACTTAGCGTTGCCTTTCAGTATGTTATTTTTACTATAGTATTATGTTCGTTTCTTAAAACAAATGGGTTTCCATACCAACAACAACTATGTTTAATTGGATAAAGAAAGTGATTCTATCTCCAACAATTAGCAGAAGTTTAAAAATTCAAAAAAAAAAAAAAAAATTCAATAAATCAAATTTACTGTCAACGACCATGGTTCAATAACTTCACATCTATATACATAAAAGACTACTTTTGAAAACGTATGTCCGGGGTAATCTTCTAAACCACTGGACCGATTTTAACCATTTTTTCACCGTAGATAGCTACAGTAACAGGGAGCAGGATAAGCTATAATTTATTTCTAAAAAGCTTAGTTTAAAAAAGTTATTATGAAAACAGTTAATTTTATGTCATTTCCCCATTAAATGATTAAATTTTCAACTCATTGTTGCAAAAATTTGGTGCCATGCAGCAACAATATTGATGGTAATCATATTAAAAATTTTGAATCAAGGCTCCAAGGGCGTAGCTAGGAGGGTGCAGGGGGGTGCAGCTGCACCTCCCTAGATCAGAGCCAATGGGAGGTCACTGTGACCTCCCATTTTATTTATTTGACTTTTATGCTAATTTTTGGGAACTTTAAATAAACTGCGTTATTATATCTAGTATTGATTACTTTTCAGAAAATGATTGTAAGCTTGCCTGTTTTTGAGGAGAAAATTTGTAATTTACCGAATGAAACTCAGAACTTTACTAAATGATTAAAAAATAATAAATAAAATACAAGAATGCATACTTATCTATGTCTACCAAAAGAGACGTGAGGCATCACGAAAATAAATAAATTAATTAATTAAAGGAAAAAAAAAGAAAAATAAATAAATAAAATAAAGAAGTTCAGATTTGCAATACTGTCTCACTGTTTTCAAATTTCATCAGCCAATTTGTATCGGATAAGAACTTTTTGGCAGGTCACAGTGACCTCCTATTGGGGCCAAGGTTTCTCTGGAGTAAGTATGGAATTTATTGCCTTCTAAGGATTTTTATATTTATCTGAGCCAACAATCGCTAACGGGTGCAATAAAAAAAATTGATTTTGGCAGTAGTTAGAGAATAGAAAGTGTTTATAGTCAAAAAAATTTCTAAATTAGGTACATAAGATGTTTTCACCTCACCAATGTTGTCACGAGGATAGAAACTAATAATGGGACTTATTTAACGAGCAATATTTGGAAATGGTTTCTTTCAGTGCGATTGATACTGTAAATATATATTTATTTTAATATACCAAGCTTATAACATTTCCTATTTACTCAAACATTATTTGTAGCTTGCTATTTTTTTTAGCTTGCATTATTTTTTTATAGTTTATCCATAACATAGCCATTGTTTACAGAAGTAGCCATTATGTTTATAGACATGCACTTTAGTGTTGGGAAATTTATGAATGAGTTTCACTAAACCACCCTACACCCACAGAAACCCGGGCAGGGCCGGGTACCCGGCTAGTTACGACTATAATTTTGACCTTTGGAAAAAAAGTGTTTGCGTAATACAAAATAGGGGGTCACAGTTATTTTTTATTTTGTGTTATATTCATCTTGTGCAAAATCAGAACATTTTACACTAAAACAAAATTCCGTTTTTTTTTTGAGGGGGGGGGGGCGGCGATAATTTTCGGGCCCATGGGCGAAGGATATGTAAATCCGGCCCTGCAGGCGAGATTTGTTTTTCATATCCCACTTGTTGATTGTTGTTTTTATTTACGTTGGTTCTCTTGACTTGAGGTTGTTACAGTGTTCCCAAGCGACCATCGCAAGATTGCGATTTCAGGGGTCTGTCCAGGAGTTTTCACAGGGTCCGTTTTTTGTGAAAAACTAAATAATTTTGTGAAAAATCAAATAATTTTGTGAAAATCAAACAATTTTGAAAAAAAAAAAATGCAAAAAAAATTTTTTTTTTTTTTTTTAATTTAATAAAAAATAAAAATAAATTTCATTTATTTTCCTCAAAAAAAAAAAAAAAAGCATATTAAACATCAAAAATGCGAAAAGTCCGATTCCTGTAGCGGTTGCAAAGAGATTGCAGTTTTCAAAGACATCATTCAAGTGACATCGCGCATAACAAGAAGTTCTGTCAAGAACTAAACGAGCCTACTTTCCCGTACATCGACATCGGCTATCTAGCATCTAATCAATATTCTCTTGAATATCTGAAACTGAAAATTATGTCACACATACCTTTATAACACTTAAAGCTGATTTCTAAAAGCAAAATATACCCCTCTCATCAGATGATCAGGACGCACGTAAAAAGTAAATAAACGAGTAAATAAAGTTTTGTCGCACCTTTTAAAGAATGTAACTGCTATAGTTCTTCCGTAGAAAAATTTCACAATCGTTTTCAAATGAAAAAAATAAAATAAAAAATGAAATAAAAGTACAAAGAACATCAAAACACATTTTATCGAAGAAAGAAAAAAAACCTCGTTCGTTAATAAAATGTCTCGAATTTTATTTTTAATCCGTTGCCAGTTGCTAAATATAAGTAAAGAATAAAATGCTCTCGTGAATGAACAATTTTTGTAATAAAAAAAAAATATCGTCTGCCAAAAAAAAAAATAAATAAATAAAAATAATAATAATAAATTAAACAAAAAAAAATGAATAAATAAACAAAAAATCGTCTGCCCAGTCAGTCATTTTTTTCTGAGCTTGCATTTCCGCCATGTTTGCGAAGTCGGAGTCGGAATCAGAGTCCTCACAGAAGATTTTTCAGAAAAGTACTTAACATACATTTTTTATCAAAACTGTTTTCTTACAAAGTTAGTTTGAAGGAAATCCGCCTTTAAGTTTCGAATCAACATTCAATTTAAATTTCCCAGTAGGCGCTCATGTTAAAAATTTTTCTGAACGGTTCATCATTGAACGAAAAATGGTTCAAATTGAAAAGTGAAATATGGGAACGAGTCTCTCCGAGATCTTTCGAACAAAAAAAGTGTATCAATTCAGACGGTTCACTTAAAAGTTATTAGGTGGAGAAAGGTTGCTTGAACGGTTCAATGTTGAACGAAAAAATGTTCAAATTGAAAATTTAAATACGGTAATGAAGTATCCTTGCCGATATCTTTCGAACAAAAAAAAGTTTGTTTAAATCGGATTGTTCACTCAAAAGTTATTAGGGGTGAGAGCTTGTTTGAACGGTTCAATGTTGAACGAAAAAATTGTTCAAATCAAAAATGTAGGTACGGGAATGAAGTATCCTTGAAAAGATCTTTCGAACAAAAAAAAGTTTGTTCAAATCGGACTGTTCATTCAAAAGTTAGTATCGCGGGACCGGTTATTTGAACGGCTCAAAGTTGAACCAAAAATTGTTCAAATCAAAAAATCAAATATGGGAATGAGCTGTACTCGCCGAGATCTTTCCAACAAAAAAAAGTTTGTCCAAATCGGAATGTTCATTCAAAAGTTATTAGGGGGGGACAGACAGACCGACACACAAATTCCCCATCTCAATACCCTACTTTCAAATTTTTAATTTTTCGATATTCATTTTACCTCTTTATTTTTTGGACTTGGCGATATTTTTTGGACTTGGCGATATTTTTTGGACTTGGCGATATTTTTTGGACTTGGCGATATTTTTTTTAACTTGGCGATTTTTTTTTTTTGGACTTGGCGATATTTTTTAGATGCATTAAGCTACTTTTAATACTTTTTTCGTCTTTATTTTATTTTTAACGGGAAAGTAGGCTAAAAACGGAACATAAAATAATTTTTGTTGGTGAATTTTTTTTACAGTTGCATTTTAAAGGTCTGTGGTAAACATATTATTAATGTCTGTTTCCACAATTAATGCAAAAATAAATGGAACGATCGCTTAACATTTAGACTCATAAAAGAACAGTTATTTTGCTTTAAAAATTTTAAAATAATGATCTGAGCAAAAAATAAAGCGAATTTTCATTCATTTGCCTCCTAATAAAGAGTAATTAGCATGAAAAGTAAGTAAAATTCGATTTTCATATCGGATGCAGAGATCGCTTTTTTCAAAATGAAAGCATCAGAAATATAAAAACGATTTTTAATAATTGATTAAAGTCAAAAATTTTAGAGCTGCATTTCATCAGGTTTATATGATGAATGTCAGTAACTTATCAACCGACATGATCCGCCAAAAATTCGGAGGAAAAAATACGGTAAGGAAACATAGCAAAACAAACAATACCAGACTTCTAATCAGGGGCGGCCCTAGCAGTTTTGCCGCCCCGGGCAAAAAGGCAAAATGCCGCCCCTCTTAAAGTTTGAAAAGAAATAAATTGCTTATGAATTCAACTCAATAAATAGGTGCTGTGAATTAAAAACAGTGTGACAAAATAAAATCCTATATTCAGGGTCAGATTTAAACCGAATATCGCCCTAAGCTATTTTAGATATAGGGCCCCTTTTGTAGTCCCTAAAACTTTGTTGTAGACAAAACAGGCTATTTTTGTCCTTTATTTTCGCTGTTTCAAAAGCACTTGCCCCCCCCCCCTTTTTTTTTGCACTTCATACTGTCTTTATTTATTTTTACTTCATTCATTTCTATTGATCTTGGAGACGGATGAGTATGAGGAGAATGATGCAGTGACTATTTTTTATAAAGTATAGAATAGTTGGAAATTCAGGGGTAGGGAGTTTCTCTCTCGGGAAAAATTTGGAAAATAAATCTAAAATTCTGCATTTTGAGGTTTTATAAAGGGTAACTAAGACAACAAAAATAACAGGAGAAAAATAGTCAAACAATACCTTTTAAAAGTTATATATTCTTTTGCAAATTAAAATCAATTAAAATAAAAA
This sequence comes from Uloborus plumipes, assembly GCA_038373865.1. Lineage (NCBI taxonomy): Eukaryota > Metazoa > Arthropoda > Arachnida > Araneae > Uloboridae > Uloborus > Uloborus plumipes. The sequence continues at coordinate 37,270 of JAXGGA010011477.1, read as the reverse complement.
TTGCTTGTGCTTGTGGTTCTATACATCGGTGACAAACAAGGAAAAAGAGCTTGGGAGGAAAAAAGAAAACCGACATTGGCTTTCGATATAAAGTTAGTGTTGGACCGTCGCTCCAATCTACCGACTAACATAACACTGAATTAAATGTAAAATGATCAATAGAAATAAAATGCATTGAATGATTTAAAGGAAATGGTGTGAATATTAAAAAACAGAAGAGTAACATCTCGGCCATAAGGGCAATTGATTCTTAATGCATTTGATAAAAAATAAAGTTGCAGCACTTTTCAAAGAGTTTCAAAGATTTATTTAATTGTTTTCAAGAAATCTAGAACAATTATATTTAAGGCACTTTATTTGCACTTTGTAGCCTCTGGCATTTTAATACTGAATTGCTTAGTTTCACAGATTGCACTAACTTTGTAAGAAATATCTGTTTTAAGTTAAAAAGTATATACTAAAGATTTCTCTCAACATTGTTTTTTTCCATGGGTTTTTGTAAGTATTAAAAATATATAATGCGTCCTAAATTTTTATATACAATCAATTATCTAAATTTTGTAAAATTATCATTTAAAAAACACTTGTAGCTGATGCACACTTACATGATAACTTGATGAGAGATTACAGTGGCGTATATAGGTTTTTATTTCGGAGGGGGCCCATATAATCAAGCTTAGCCCCCCCCCCCCCAGTTTTTTTTTCGCTATTACTGTAAAACAAGTAGAAATTTTCAAATTGAATTAAAATATTGTAATTTTTGGAAAATATAGAAAATTACGAAGTTTTAAAATTCCCTCCATTACTTTTTTCATAATTAAAATTATTTATGCTACCTTTTTTCAAAATTGAAACCTTAAGCCATCTTTACTTTAGACCATCTTTGGTAGTAACGTTAGCAAGGACTCTCTCCCGAAATGTTTCGAAATTAATGTTTTAAAAACATTTTTATTTAGGTTATCTTTAACACCGTCAAGAGAAAAGGCAGGATTCGGGCGCTGTGCCCCGAAACTTTGCGGCATTGAAGCTTCAAAAATGCAATTTTAAGCTCTATTTTTTGAAACTGAAGGTTCAAAATTTTACTTTTAGCAGAGGTGCCCATTACGCCCAAGAGCAAAAACTTATCATTCAAGAATTCCACGAAGATCCCTCTAAAAACGAGAGCCACACGTGAAAGAAAAAGAAAACAAAAACTTTTAAAAACGCCCCTTAAAAATAATTCAATAGCGCCGCTTACGCCATGATTCTTGATAGGAACAACTGCTTTTAGGCTTTGTCCAGGGCCGGATTAACGTTTATTTACGCCCTAGGCCAAGCTTTAATTTTGCGCCCCCTCGGCCGAACTATCTCAAACTTATGTCCCCCACCCCGTGCGCCTCCATATCAGTAACTAAACCAATTCTTAATTTTCGTTTTTACTTCTATGTACATAAATAATGCGTAATCGCATACTACAGAATTCTGATAATTTATCATATAAGAAGAAATAAATATTTTCAGTGGCATTTGCGTAACACTCTCAGTCCAATTTATTGCTAGAAAGGAATTTGAAATTAATAATGAAAGAATGGAAAATTCAGTCACCCTTTTTATAACTAATACGAAAATGTAAAACTTACCTCAGAACTTTTTAATCTCTTTCAGTTTCTTTATTTCTTCAAGATGAATCTTCTCGTTGAGAAACGTGTTGTTGGGACCCAATAAAAGAAAACGACTGAGTGGACCTTCGAACCAATTTGTCTTTCTGTATAGTATTTTGCCTATTTCCGGTTGTAACGATAGACTTAGACCCCTCACCCTCCATAATAGCTCCAGGATAACTTTCCATGTCATCTGTGTGGACACTTGAACAAGCGACATCCTAATTGCTGGCAATCCATCAATACTGCTCGTTAGCATTCGGTCACTTTGCGACAGATAAGGATCAACTTTCATCGGAACTTTTCAAGTCTAGAATTCTACCCACTAGTTTCCCTGAAGGTAAAACATGTGTCGCCCTGTGTCGCCATGTGTGGCATTGCATTTGCGGGCCTTGTTTACTTGGAAATACAGAGCCTGAAGTTATAAGTCTGATTACCTCTCATCAATTTCCCTTTCTCCGACAAACAGTCTGCTGTCCCACAAAGAAGGGGTGATGACAAGAAAATGGCTTTACAGATAACGAACACCCTTTCTTCAGTTGAGTTTCGGGAAATTCTCCTCACTGGATGCTCCGCCCCCCTCGCGGCAGGCAAGGGGATTTTGTCTTGGACCGATTCCTCTCCCACGTAACAGCCTTTTTGGTGCTCTGCGAATCGACTTGCGCGCTGCATTTCTTTATATAATAAAAAAAAAGGGGTCAACTATGTCCGCACGCCAGTTCATCCAGCGGCGCTGTTGATTATTAATAAAAAAAAAAAAACCTTATCATTGTGCGCCCCTTCGGCTTGCGCCTCCTTTTTTCTTAAGGATTTTCTTTTGAGCAAACACGAACCGAACACCTACTTCTGAAAAAATCTTTCTCGATTTCGGGGGGGGGGGGGGGGCTCGCCCCCCCCTTAAATACGCCCTTGAGAGATTAATAATTTGCTTGTTATATCAGAAGTAGTAGGTAAAGTACCGTTGAAAAAGTATTGTTATGATCACTAGCTGAGCTACGTTCAAATATCTAAGAAACCCTAGGGTTTCCCAGAATCTAGTTTGAAGACCTTTGTGCTAGATCAAGCGTATTTATATGACTTGTTTCTCTCTACATTTTTCTCTCTATATATTTTACAAAACTGGTATCAGGGGCACCCCGGTGGGAGGACACTATGACCCCCAAAAAAATTTCATATTCGGCAAATTTCTACTGATGTTTCGGAAAATTTGAAGACAGTGAGTCAATTTTGTAATATTACAATCATGCATAATTTTATATATTTTTTTCAATGATGCTTAATATCTCTTCTTAGCATATGTAAGTATCTATGCATGCACACATTTTATTATTTTTTTTCTTTTCGTTCGGTAAAATTCGGCGCTTCCTTTGATGAGTTGAGATTTTTTTCTCTCCCAAAAAAACTACATTTTACGTACCCCAGCTTCTTTCAACAGTTTAAAAATCTTGAATTTTTTAAAGTTATCTGCTGTAGGTAGTTTGTTTTTTAAAATGCCTCCATTGACAATTATAATTTCTAAGGATTTGTTTATGTTATCAATATATATTCGTTTATTTTAATACTCTGTGTTGAAATAGCCGAAAATGTTGTTTTGAATGGATGCATTAAAATAACAAGCTTAAACATCGTTATATTCATACCTTTCAGGATTCCGAAGTGCAAAAAAAATGATATTTGTTAAAAAAAATTTGTACGTTTCCTTACAGAAAATTTATTTTATATGTTCGAGCCAAAATGCCGCCCCTAAAATTTGCCGCCCCGGACAGGGGTCCGGAATGTCCGCCGCTAGGGCCGCCCCTGCTTCTAATATTAACAGACGCAAAAATACATTAATTCCTCACCCTTTTAAGCATTAAAAAATTAATAAATAAATAAATGAAATAAAAAAAAATAATTTTCTGCCAAAATAATGTCAAAACATCGCACCAAAGACGTCAGATGGAGATAATTTTAATTTTAAATAGCTGATCGCTGTACCCAGAAGCAATCCCATTTTTTCTCCAACCCTTGCTATTTGTTTGCAGTTCTAAGTTCATTCCGCTGATGATTGCTATTATTATTATTTCCTTTATTTTTAAGTCCATAGCAGGGAGAAAAATCCTTACTCTGCACTTCCAGAGATATCTATAACAGCAATATCGCAGCAAGCCACTTTGATTTGCATATGATAAAACAAACAAGCAGAACCATTAAAGCAAAACAACTACCTTTTTTAAGTTGTTAATTTCTTTAAAAGAAACCAACAAAAAGTGCTACATTTTACACTAAAGATTTTTTGCTTGCCCGAGCATCGCAGGGAAAAGCAGGAAGTGCCGACTTTTTTTTCTTTTTTTTTTGACTTTTTTTCTTTTTTTTTTCCGCAAAGTTGCCGGATAAGCGATTCCCGTCTTTAACTTCAGAAAAGGCCCAAAAGTTATGGGCTTTTACACAGAAATATGCTATGCATTATTTTGATTTCAGATTTGCTTTTGAATGAATAATGTGTGAAATGTGCGTTTGTTTGATCAGCATTTTGTGAAGGGTCCGTTTTGCTTGATCGTATTTTTGTGAAGAGTCCGTTTTGCTCGATACTATTTTTGTGAAAGGTCCGTCTTGCTTGATCGTATTTTTGTGAAGGGTCCGTTAACGGACCCGAATTTCCTCTGGCCAGACCCCTGGATTTGCGTTATGTATTTCAAGCTAAAAGTATGTAAATAATTTGGGAGTAAACTTAAAACGAATAATAACTACTTTTATTTAAAAAAAAAAATCTGAATTTTTTTTTTTTGGGGGGGGGGGGTATAGGAGGGAAAGACCCTCTGAGGACCCTCTCCCCTTATATACACCTTTGAAAACAATGTTAACAGAGAGTGGGCTTTTTTCTTAAGGATTTTTTTTTTTTTTGAGCAAACACGAATCGAACACCTACTTTTGAAAACATCTCTCGATTTCGGGGGGGGGGGGGCGCCCCCCTTAAATACGCCCTTGATATCCCCCCTTAATAAAGATACTAAACACATAAAGAATACATCTTCAACAAAATTTGAGATAAATAGATAAGCTTTATTAAAGCAAAATTCATATATAACAAGATTCAAAGTTTACCTGAAGTATTGAAATTTGTGGTTGGTTTGTATGAAGCATTGATTGTCAATTAAAACAGAGAAATGAAACTTGCCAAATTGAAGCCAGAAAAGAAGAAATGAGTTAATGAAATTTTTAGTAATTTATTTAAAATTTGTTTTCAAAAAATTTATTTCAATCATTACTATCACTTTCATCTAAAGATTTGCATTTTTTAAGCAAGCTTAGCATGGACAGTTTCATATGGCGATTCAAATCAATATAATCTTCTAACGCATCATTGACTATTCCTAAAAACATGGTCGGCCAAAGCCGTTGAAAGACTAAACGTTTTTTTAAAGCTTCTTCCACACGCAACAGATTTTTTTCCACAATTTTACTTGCAGTAGTTTTGTATCCAGGTAAAGAGTACTGTAAGAAAAACAAAAATTACATGTCTAAAATTCTGAGCAATAAAATAGTCACATCCATTAGCAAAGGTGAAAACACCAAAAGTTTCATCACAAAAAATTAAAATTCAAAGAAAAGTGAAGAGGAATTGAATCTATTACGTTATAGCCATAAATTCACTATATACTGTTCTACTATAAATTGGCGGAACTTTACAAAAGAATACTTATACAAGAATATGTTAAAACTGAAGTTTGGCAGCTAGATTATGGGTTTACTGCCCCTATCACCTTGTTTAAGACATGAACGCATAATGTTCCATATAGTCAACTGAAAATACAACTGAAATTTTATACATTTACTAGTTGTACCTGAACGGCTGTACTCATGCTGTAAAGGTAAAAACAAATACGTCATGTAATTTGTATGTTCTTTAAAATCATTCAAAACAACCGCCATAAAATTAGAAGGAAGAAACAACAAAGAATTTAAAAGATGTAGTCATGGCAACACAATAAAACGGTACTATCTTGAATGAAAAAGAAAAATTCGAACACTATGCCTGTAACTTTTTTTTCTGTTTGAGATAGAAGCATGGATCCTTGACTATAAGTCAATATAAATCTGGGGTTAAAAATATCACTCCACTGAATGAAATCAAAAAAGGAAAACTGAGGAACAATTAGTTCAATTTTTATTGAAGATTTTGACATGGGAAGTAGAGTCTGAAATTGAGTAAACCTTGAAAAAAGTAAGTTTCAAACGCAAATAACTTGCACATTTAAGATAGAGAATTAGAACAAATTGCATCAAACGCAGTAAAATGTTCCCTTTCCAACGACATATAAGGTTCATATGTGCAAGCAATTTTAAATCCAATATTCGTTGATTTACGTGAAAATTACTTTCAATTTTGGAATAAAAAAAGAACCCCTTATCGAATCTTTTTTGAACTGGTTCCCAAACCTTTCTGGAGCAAAAATGAACAACCGCTGAAATTTTTAGCAAAATTCGGTAGGGTAGTTTTCAAGTTTTGTGCGTTCAAACAAACACACGCTTTTTGATATGTTAATACATGCTACATTTTATACATGTAGAAATAATTAAAAAGTAGAAAATTAGAATTAATTCAATTTTTTTTAAATTCAGTTTTTAAAATTATGATGCACAGATAAATATAGTTACTGAACCCAATGACATAGCCAGAAATTTAATTTTGGAGGGGGATATGATTTAATTATGTTTGTATGGTTAAAAAAAGAAAATTTCTCAGTTTTAGGTAGGGGGGAGGGCTGGCATGCTAGGGGAAGTTCAGGGGTTTTCCCTCAGTATTTTTTTTTAATTGAAGTTCTCAAAACGCAATTGTAGGTTATCTTTGATGACATTAGGAAAGAGAATGATCTGAAAAAATTCCCTGGAATTTTTTAAAGTTAAAATTACAAAAACTCAATTTCAGGCTACATCTTTGGTGTTGTTAGATATAGGGAAAATTTTTAGACGCAAGAAGTAGAGTCAAAATATTTATTTGAGAAGAGAAAATTAAATTAATATGTTTTGAGTGACCTGTCATAGAAGAAAATTGATAAAAAAAAAAAAACTAAAAATGGAGCAGTTTTGAAGGAGTTGGCACGAGACTGTAGGAGTTTGAAGAGACCTTCAAAGAAAATTTCCTAAATGAAGAAGTATTAGAGAAGTTTTGAAGGAACATACAAGCTCTGTACACAAAAAATTAGAAAAAAGTTTCAAGGATAAATTGAGCATTTTAGGTTTCAAATTATTGAAAAATTTAAGATGCAAGAGGATTGAAATCTTAAAACACTGCATGCGATCTTCAGTGAAGCATGAGCTCTATATTTCCAATAATAATAAATGTAAAAATTCAGTTCAGTGGCAATAAGTCGGTTCCTTCAATGTACAGAATTTGAATATGGGTTTTTAAAAAAATTAAAAAACCCTAAAATAATGTTTTTTTTTTTGGAAATAGGGATTTTAGAGTGTGCAAGTTAAATCTGAAAAACTCAGCCAAAAATATCTTTGCTATCTTTTTAAAAATAAATCCTAAAATTCAGAACTGAAAATACATTTTTATATTTTCGATAAATTTCAAGCACTTGAAAATGAAAGTTTTTATTTTTAGCAGTTTTCAAGGTATTTTAAAGGTACATATCATTAAAAACCTGGTTTAAACTTTTTATTTTAATTTTTTTTTCTTCATTTTACTTTTAAAATAACTTTTTTGTTTTACGAATCTTTGTTTGCAATTTATTTTTGTTTTACTTTTTAAGTAGAACTCTCAAACATGTAAACAGATTTAGAAATTTATTCAATTTTTTGTAGTTTGAAAGACTAGGGAACACATTGTTGACTAGCAACGTCATATGTAGTCCTTTGATAGCTGAATATAATTGACGAGGTATTATACACTAAAATTGTAGTTACCTTAATTTGCAATTGGTAAGCCATAAGCTTGCACAGCCTGCCATATTACCTTAAAAAATATTTAAATGCTTTACTAACATCACTGCAAAGTTTCTAATTGTATTATGCGATAAAGAGTTTGTTTGCTTTTATGTTCAGAGAATTTTCCTTTACTTCTCGAAAAATCGGCGATCACAAGCATTAGTTCTTATATTAAAATTTTTTTTAAAAACTCAACAATGGGGGTAGTAAAGAATCTATTGCAGCAGTGAAGTTTCAGTGACAGTAAATAAAAATGATACAATGGGTTGGCTTGCTTAAGCATATGTTACTTACAAGTTGCAAGGTTGAATCATTTCGCCATGATGAACAAGTGTTGAATAGTAAAAGTCGATTTTGGAGGTTTTTTTTTTTTTAAATTGAAACAAATCTTATCATTTTGGGGTAAAAGTAGAGATGTAAAATTTCCGGAAATTTTGAAGCGATGGAAAAAAATCTTTTTTTTTTCCGGAAAAATTGGAAAAAAATGAAAAATTGACTTTTTTACAATTAAAAAAAGCGTTTTTTAATAGTTTTGTTTTTCTTGAACCATTTAAAAGGTTAACTATTAAAAATATATGCAATCAACACATATTATTTTTCCTGATGACAGAAATACGCATAATTAGGTAGGTTTTTAATAGGAAAAAAATAGCCTTTCTGTTTTATGACTCAAAGCTTTCTTGGTCAAACCTCACAAATGAATCATATCGTCATTTCACTGTAAATATTGGATAAAGTGTGTCCAACCCTTATAATTAAATTTTCTATTTTAGACTGCCTTTAAAACTTAAAATAATAAGTAGATACTTTCAAACATCAATAATAGTGTTTGAAAGAAAAATCAGAATGATTTTTCTCCCTTGCAATGTAACCTCACTATCTAAAAATGAAAACTATTGGGTTCTGGTTTTTCCCCGCCCAATCTAAAACCAAATAAAAATTAAATGACTTTTTTTTTTCTTTTTAACCTTTCTAATAAAAAACTATAAACTGCGTAATGGTTTCTAAATCTGAACAAAATTTAAACTGGAGTTTCAACTTATTGCACTGACTTGCTAAGCACAATAGTCGTACCCCTACTTTTCAACAAAACCAGAATAATTAACCAGAGGTTGCTCTCTGTTTCGTATGTGTTATTAATAAAATGTTTTGTAGTCATTTGTGATTGGACATCACAACAAAATATATGGAGGCGCAGCTCTTTAAAATGCAATATCTCAGTTTGAGCTCAATTGCAGATTCTACTATGTGCTTAGCAAGAACAGCAATATACATTTAGTTCGCATAGTCAGCGGAAACCTAGTTCTGTGGCCGAAGTAATGCTTATTCATTTCATGAAGAAGTAAAATTAGTTCTTCACTAAAAGGACATTGGTTTTGTTAAAGATGTTTCTGTGTAGAGTAGTTGTGTTGAGAGAGTTTTAATAGTTGATAGCATTAAATTCTGCTAGGAATTTGCAATAAAGGTTAGTGTACTTTCTTTAATATAGTTTTTTTTATTATTTAGTTATTTATTATATATTCCGTGCTACTTTAAATACACAGAACGTTAATAATTATTATCTTAGTACGATTTAAATTAAGTTATTAATTTTTTTGTAAATATGCTGTCATAATGTTAGTAATATTGCATATTAATATAAAATTTTGGAAAATATCTAAATACCAAAAGGAAATTAACAATTTTTAACAGAAAATTGATAAATCTATGATATAAAATTAAATATGTATGTGACAGTTTATTTTATACATACACAAAGTAGAGGAAGTACATAAAGAAAATCAGTTAAAAAGTGAGGTAATGCATTTTGTATGAAAGAATTCATATTAATAAATGAACATTTTTGTGCATAAGCACGAATCAATGAAATAATTTTACCTTTCAGTATGTAATTTTTCATAAGAAATAATTTATGTACTTTTAATACCAAAAATACACTAATAGTAGGCCAATTATAAAAACTGTTGTGTTTACAAAAGTGGGAATTTAATCAGAATTATTATTTTACCTAATTGAGCAGTGGTTCACTTATTAAAAAATATTAAAATGTGTTTTTAACATAAATTTCTGTACTTATTTACTATTGCTTTAACATATTCAATTAAAAATTGTGCTGTCCTAGAGTAGAGAACGTAATGTTTATAAAATGGACAATATTCAAGTATTCCCTTAAAAACTGGATAAATTTTATTTATCTTTTTTTCTGCTTTCCAAGCTGAAAATTATCGGGGAGTACGACCAGAAATTGAACATTTTAGCACAATTTCAGTATACGAATTTCATAATTACCCTAAAAAGCTAGTATTTTGTACACGATTAAAAAAATGCTCTTTGATACCTGCAATGTAATTAAATAAGGAAAAAAAAAACAAAAATAATGGCTATATGTTTTGCATCAAGATGTTTAGGGGATTTAAATGAAAAACAAAAATGCAGGATTCAATAAATTAATGCTTCCAACAATTACACAAACAAAAGATTTTCTAGTCATTTCATCTCTAGGTAAGAGAGAACTTTTCATGGCATGTATGCATTTTATTGTACAGATTTTTTTGAAAATATACCCTGCAACCCTATCCCAGAAAACATGAGACTTGATCAGGCTCATTTCATTATTTAAAATTTTTCCAAAGGGGGAGGGCAGCAAAGATTGTATTTTCAATGCAAATTTTATTGTGAAACAACAAAAATTATGCTTATACATATGAAAAAAATATTTTCTTTTCAAATCCAAAGAGGGCAATCTTGGACACCCCAAACTATTTTTTGGAGGACAGAAATTCTGAATTTGCAGACTGGAACTCCATATTTTGTCAAATCATAAATACGGGTACACACACATAAATGCATCTAATGAAAAGCAACCCTTTGGGTATTCGAAAATTGCCGTCAGGTTCTCAAATTTATTGAATCATCCGGTCAAATTTGCCAAATAAGAATCACAGCAATTTTCTGTGACCCCCGATCAGAGCACCCCTGGGGGCAACTGACAAACCAAAATGACAAAACTAACAAACCTGGGCCTAATTGATTTAAACTTACTTCATAATCAGGATTGTAAGTAAATGCAGCTTTCATAACTTCAGCAGCCACTTGGCAATCTGGTTGTCTTTGTAAGCTGTTGGGAGAGTATCCCTTTTCTTTTAAAAACATTTGTTTTACTCTAGAAGAGATTGGGGAGAGAAAAAATATCACTCATGTAAAAGTAACTAAATATAATAGACATTATTAAAATTAACAGTGCTCATAATTATCATAAAGTCTTATATGCACAATACAAAATTTATTCTTATTTAAAAACTTTTACATCACATGGTCTGTGGAGACAATAATACAGTGAAAAAGGTTTATCAGGAAACTCAGGAGACCAAAATATATTTTTCTCATGTTACAAGGTTTTATTTGATTGCACAGTATAATGTCTGTACTGCAATATCATTTCATGTTAAGCATTTTTGTGTTTAACATATTTCATTGTATAGTAAAAGTAACTTTGTATTTGTTGAAACATACCTAGGACTATTTAACAAAGAAGATAACCTATATTTTGGAAGTAATAAAGAAGCTGCAAAACCAAGGCCTCCAAAAATATCTTCTGCTTTAACCCTTTCAAGTTCTGTTACCTAAAACAAGATTTGAAAAGTATGTATATTAAAAGAAGTATGAATTTATTATCAGAGTTGTCACTAAATTTTTCTTAAATGCTACCCTATGCCTACTCTTTTTCCACAGAAAATGCATTTTCTTGTCCTTTTTTAAAAATAAGTACCGTAAAATGGGGTTAATCGGAACACTTTTCAGCTTTGATTGTAAAAAAAGCAGTTAAAAGATTTTTTTTTAATTTGATTTTTTGGGTAAAAACTTCGGTCTTGCTTTACTTTTGATATTCCAACCAAAGACAAAAGATTTTGAGCAATTATTATTAAAATATATAGCAAATTATAGGTGTTCCGAATCACCCCGCTGATAGGGGTCAATCGGAACACTTGTTAAAATTTTTATTTTTTTCAATTTAATCTGTAATAGGTCTCACAAACATGAGTAATATTGATGGGGGAGAATAAGAACAGATAATTACTGTCAAATAAATGTATAATTTCAGTACCAGTAAAAGTTTATAATTTGTGAAAATTCAAAATAATTTTGAACTTATGAAAAATGAAAAGTAATTTTAAGAAAAGCTTTTGAATTGAAATGCAAAGATTTAACATGAATGGAAGTCATTCATGTCGTCCACAAATATGTACTTGTCCTTAAAACTAGCAATTGTGACTTGGCTTAAGTTTTTTCATAACATCTCCTGGGATGAACTCTGCCTTTTCTTTAGTTTTTTGAAATTTCTGGGTTTCGGGGATTGTCCTGAAAGATTTTTTCGCTTATTCATCACTGTCTGTGTGCTGGACGTTTTTTACATAAAGTCTATGTGACTTTCTCCCTTTTATTTTAAGTAAAAAAAAGTCTCCTGGAGAAAAAATCTTTTGAAATCTGTAACTTTTGTCATTCTAAGACCTAGTTGCTCACGAGAAGGGATAAACAGTAATAAATCCTTGTCCCTGTCTTGATTAGAAGAATTGGGGTTAGAATCTTGATTTTTCAAACAATTTCCTTCAAATAAGTTTGAATTGGAACAACAGTACTAAGTGTTCCGATTCACCCCGCAAATTTTTTTCCCATGGCATTTTTCAGAATTCTTCACTTTCATGACACAATTTATAAAAAATGTAAATTCTAATGTGGTATTCTGTTGTTCAGATACATGTATAATTTAAACATACCACTCATAGTTTTTAAATATAAGAAGGTTTGTTCTTGCATATGAAGTTTTGCAGTCTATGAAAATGTGATTCTTTCTAGCATTCAACGTGCAGCCCTCTTTAGAAGCCAGTAGCGTTGCCAGATTGACAAAAGTATTTTTTTCCTACTTCCTATGATCTTACCTTTCTAAAAAAAATTCATGTCGAAAAATACCAAATAGTATATTTATGAAGAATTTCTTTGTACGGTTGGGAAGTTTTGTTCCGATTGACCCCGCTGTTCCTATACACCCCATTTTACGGTACTTTATATTAAAACAAAAAATAACTTTTTCCAGTATAAACTTTCATAATTTGTCTTTACTCAAAATTAAAATGCCATTAAATGAGCAAAAGTTTTAAAACATTCCCCTAAATTTGCATTTGTAACTTTAAAACATTATTTTTTTTTTAAGCATACAAATATGCTCAGTGCGGAAGTCATATGTGCAGCTGAGCTCAAAATAAAAAACTGCTTTTTAAAGTTTGAAAACTAAATAGATTTGATTTAAGTTCCATTTTTTTTAGAATTGTTTAAAAAATATTTTTCCCATTTACATATGAAAATTAAATATTGCATATAAATTATTGCATATAATTTATAATGTGCAATATAATATGCAATATTATATTGCACATATAAGTGCTTTATAATATGCAATATTATTGCATATAATATTGCATATTATAAAGAACCATCTCCTGACTGACTCGATTTTGATTAAAATTTAAGATACAACTTTTGTTGAAACAGTTTGAAAAGCTGCTCAAATAGAGGAATTCTTCATATCAAGTAAAAACAGGATGCCTTTCTTTTGCCAAAAGAGTTATTAGTGTTCAAAACTGAAAACTTTTTTAAGAGATGGGTTCTTTGTAACAGTTAAATATGTATCCTATATAGAGTGCATTTTACAAATATGATTATTTTATTTCTAATGAACTTACTGTTGCACCATTTATAAGTTCAATTGTTGGACCCAATCTGTACACTGCATACATTCTCCACAGAGATAGTTGTAATATAGGATTTCCTTCACTTTCAATAGTTAATATTTTAAGACCTGGAATTTGGCCTAATGCATTCAATTGAGATAAAGATTCTAAACAAGTACATTCAAATGAAGCTGCCTGGAAAAAAAAAAAAAGTTTTCAATTCAGTGAAAGTGCTTCAACAACAAACAATGTATCTCTTTTCTTTTTCATGCGGGGGGAGGGGGAAGGGTACTAGATTTTATTTTCAAGTAATTAACAATTACAGGAAATAAAAATGACCTTGGTATTTTTAAAAAATAATAAATATAACATATTTGGAGTTTTTTTAATGTTTTTTTTGTACAAAACAATATTTCAGTTATCATGGAATTGCTCAGTTATAAATATATGGTTCACAAATACAAACATTAGAATTCCAGGTACAGTGCTCCTCTGGTTAGAGGAACTATTACCTTGACAATGTTTATCTTTTTTTTTTTTTTTTGAAAATTAAGATAAGGTAATTAGAGTTGAGCTGAGGAATGTAACTTTAGTATTAGTGTTGCAAAAGCAGCTGCACTAAAATCCGCTCCAATAACACATTTCTATATTACTGAACTCCACAAAAAAAAGGTAAATATTGTCAAGCTTATAGCTCAACAAAACAGAGGAGAACTATGTCTTTGAAATTTACATATTTCTTCACAAAAAAATATTTCAAACATATTAGCAAGAATAGTCATTTGAAAATAAATGAAAATACACCAGTTTTTATCATTTGTTAGGTAACGGGTCAGCAACCTGCTACTTGTGAACCACAGAGAGATGCTTGTAGAGTCATGCTTGTGGCTCTTGAAAAGTTCAATAGCATTAAAAAATTAGCTCAATATTGTATTTGCAAAACAAATTTTAACAACCATGTGCTAATATCTGGCTCTTTAAAACAACAATTGTCCATATCTGAGGGGAAAAAAAGTATGATAACGACATGATGCCCAAGATCTTGCCAATCAAGTATAAACACAAAGTTTACAAATATATCTCAAATATTTTTCTAGCAACTGGAAGCAACATTGAAAAAAAAAGTGCGTTTTCAGATTTTGTTGAGTTAGTTTGTATTGTTTTTCTTAGTTAGTATTAATATGATTTTTAACTAGTAACTAGTAATCATACCTTTTTATATAAGCAAAAATCAACTGCATTATAAGTAAATCAACTCAAAAAAAAAAAAAAAAGCCTCATTTGCGAAGAAAATGTTCAAAAATAGTATAAACTACTTACTTCAATATTAGGAAACTGTGTTTTCATTTTACCCAGTAAATGAGCTATACTATCAAAAACAATAAAATGGAAGCACACAGTATGTATTAGAGCAACAGTCTGTGGAGCCCAAGTGTTACTTATTGTAGCTGCTACAGCACCAGGACCATATAATTGCAAGTTGCCAAATTCCAATTCAGCTAGATATGTCAGTCTTGAATCAGCAACTTCTAAATCTAATGCAACAGAAGTTCTTGATTTTTTGCTAAAAGGAAAAAAAAAACTTGGTTATATATACAGTGAAACTTTTTTGGAGCGACCAGTTTCCACTCATGAAAAAAGTGGTTGTTAATAAAGATTGGTAGCTCTTAGAGGTAGTTTTCAAATATGCAAAGAATAATAAGCTAGCACCAACAGAAATCATTTATATTCTGCATACAATATGTCAACAGCATTATAATAAGTTTTTTTTTCTTTTCAAATTTTTAATTCAAAATATAGTTCTAACATTTTTCTAATTAGATACTGAATCACTTTAATGTATGAGAAGAGATTTGCTTGCTTTGTTCTCTTTGCAGAGGGCTCTCTTTCTTGATTCTTTGATTTGTCTGAAAAACATTGTTTCTTCTTCATCTTTTAGCTGCTGAGCCTTTTATGCATGAACCCAGTGGCGGCTCTAGGTTTTGCCAGGCACTGGATAAAAAATTTTTGCAGGGCCCTCTATGTCAAAAAAAAAAAAAAAATCAAAAGGGGTGTCCTTCACAAGAGTGGTGTCATACTATTCCCACCACACATTGAACTGATGGCAAGATTCTTCCAGGAGAGGTGCCTTGTGAAATTTTTCTGCCTCCCGTAAGCAAATATTGAGAGGAAAAAAACATAAAATTAAAATTTGGGATATTTTTCATTTTGTTTTTTATTTTTTTGAAAGCAAAAGAAGCAAGAGAAATTTGATAATAGAGATAAGATTCAGTTGAAAAAATGAATAATCATGATACATTCACAAAGGCTACAAACATATTTATCGTTCTAATTCTGTAAAGAAATAAAATGAAAAGCACACGGACCGCCAAAATAGGATTTAAAGACTAAATAAATAAATAAATAAAATACAATGAGCGAAATTAAAAGTACTATAATGAATAGTCACAATAGTAGTTTACAGTTTTTGAATCTAAAACAAAAGTAAGCTAAAACTTTATCTAAAGAATCAGGAGGCAAGATATTCAAAATAAAATAAAGTGAAAGAAAAAAAGATCTGAGGTTTTATTGAAAAGTACCACATCAGTCTCAAATGTTAAAAGTTTTACTGGGCCGCAAACATTTATTTCAAACGAATAAAAATATCAGACTGGAAAAATTGAATATTTCACCAAGAAAAAATCAAAGCACTGAATTCAAAATGGTTTTTTGAAGAGAAAAACTTGGAGAGGCTTATCCACAAATTTTTTTATTAAAAATTTAAAACAAAAAAAAAAAAAGTAGGGAAGTAGTCAAAGGGAGGGAGATTCCAGAACATTAGTCCTTCAATTTTAAAAGGTAGCCTATAGTAGTGCATTTTTGAAATTTTAATTTTCAAAGAATTCAGTGGCAGAGTTTTTGAACCTTATCTTAATATATAAAAATTACGTGTCCCTGTGTTTGTGGCCAATGGACTCCTCAGCTACTGATCCGATTTTAACCAAATTTTACACGCAGTTTCAGTTTGGTCCAACTTAAATGATAGTATAGTTTTTATCTCAATTTAGGACCGCAATATATTTTTTATTGCAAATTATGTATTTCGCTACCAGCTTTTCTGTGTTCTTGGCTAAGCCTTTTTTACACCTCCATGGCTGAGCGACATAAAGCACACGTTCTGGCAGCTTCTGGAGCGCAGTAAACAAGTAATAATCTTTCTTATCTTATTATATAAAAATTACGTGTCCCTGTGTTTGTGGCCAATGGACTCCTCAGCTACTGAACCGTTTTTAACCAAATTTTACACGCAGTTTCAGTTTGGTCCAAATGATAGGATAGTTTTTATCTCAATTTAGGACCGCAATATATTTTTTATTGCAAATTATGTATTTCGCTAAAAGCTTTTCTGTGTTCTTGGCTAAGCCTTTTTTGACACCTCCATGGCTGAACGACATAAAGCACACATTATGGCAGCTTATGGAGCGCAGTAAACAAGTAATAATCTTTCTTATCTACTTATATTAAAAACTGAGTATCTTTCTCACTATCTTTCTTTCTAACTATCTTTCTTTCTAACTATCTTTCTATCTTTCTATGTCACGCTTCTTTCTCCTGAACGCCAATGAACTGAAAGTCGAACCAGGTACCGATAGATAGGTAATTTTTCAAGCTTCTTTAGTTTCAATTGATATAATTATACGATTTTAATTAGCGAAGATATCAATTAATAAGTAGTCAAGTTTAAAGCGATTAAGCCTAATAAATGATTAAATATGAAATCCATTCTTGCAAACCGTCGTTGCTATGAAACAGTATAATAACAATGATAATGAGAATTTTGAATGAAGGCTTAACTAAATCAAACACGAAACTCATAAGCGGACCACTTACGTAGAATTTTTATCGCTAGCTACTGGTAATATTTTGAAACATTTATTTGTTGAAGAGCCATCTACTTATATTAAAAACTGAGTATCTATGTCTGCTTTTTTTCTTTGAGCGACCTGAACTTACTGAAACTTTCCTCACCATCTTGAAGGCGTGAAGCATCTCAATAATTCGAATGATTTTTTTATATAGGAAAAAAGTAAAGGCGTGAAGCGCCTGTAAGCGAGCCGCCTTGGCGGGGAGTAATTTCTTTAAATTTTTTTTCTCACTACTTTCAGGGCACGAAGTGCCCGTGCAACGCCGGGCCACGTGCGTGGTATGTCTTGAAATCGAATGAACATTAAATTATATCAAATAATATAATTTCAGAATGAGGTAAAAGTTAGAGAGGGGGGACGTTATGCATCAGCATGCCGCAGGAAGCTAATCTAGCTGCCCTGGCAGCTAGTAATATATAAAAATTACGTGTCCCTGTGTTTGTGACCAATGGACTCCTCAGCTACTGAACCGATTTTAACCAAATTTTGCACGCAGTTTCAGTTTGGTCCAACTTAAATGATATTATAGTTTTTATCTCAATTTAGGACCGCAATATATTTTTTACTGCAAATTATCTATTTAGCTACCAGCTTTTGTGTATTCTTGGCTAAAATTCTTTAAACATACCCGGAATGCCACCACATAATCTGCGGTAAAAAATTGGTTTACCCATAGTTCTACGTAATTTAAATCCTCCGAGGTTATGCAATGGTACGCGTTTAGTTATCAAAAAAATCACCGGGAACATTATTGAGGCAATCATTTTGACTGGCAAGTTTAAAGATGAAGTAGTTCTGTTGCCACGTATCCCAATGACACCGTCAGAATCTTCAATACCTTTCAAAAGGCTACAGTTTCCCATTCGTTTAGCTTTTGCCATGTCCATTAATAAGTCCCAAGGACAAACATTGTCAATTTGCGGTTTAAATTTAGAAAATCCATGTTTTTCCCATGGGCAACTATAGGTCGCTTGCTCCCATGTGGGAAAACAGTCCAATCTATTTTTGTTTACAAGTGACAGATTAACAAAGAATATTGTGCACCGATTAGTGTTGAGTTAAACTGAAATTAAAAATGCTTAGAATTCAAAAAATAACAAATAGTATTGGTTAATTATCTACCCTACCTACATTATTAAAAAATAAAATGTTACATTAAAAAATAAAATGTTACAATAGCAATTAGCAAATTTTTAATTAACTCAATTGTTACAAGCTTGAATATAATATTTCTAAGTACTAAAATGCTACATTTTTTGTTTATTTTTTGTTTCTAGCAAACTTAGGAAATTTTTGTTCGATTGTTTTCATATTTTGACCTCAAATTCATATTTATATAAAGTTGATCTCTATAACGGTAATAAAGTTTTTCGTTTCTATTGAAACATTATAGTTTAACCCATACCTTAGCCACAGCAACGCGTGGCCGGGTCAGCTAGTCCCTTTATATATTTTAATCAAAGATGGCCTTTTACAGCATATTTAGGACTTAAATTTCAAAATGTCTGAAAGAAAGAGCACCCAGCCAAACCCCCTAAGAAACACCCTCTCTCCATTATTAAAAAGTGAGGAAAATCTAATTTTTAGAGTTCAATTTGGAAGAAAAAAAGTAAAAAAGCTTTTCTTAAGATTAAAACCTATTTTTAAAATATTACAATTACTTTTTTATGAAACAAGAATTTAAAATAATAATGACTAGAAAGTGATATAAATAAAGGTAGTACTTAGATAATTTGGAACTTGAATCCAGGCTGAATAAGACTCTGTAGCAAACTTAAAATGAAACAAAAATATCCAACAATTTACAGTTTAAAGTATCCTTACTTGGCTTTTAAGACATCATGGCCTCTTTTTTGGGATCTTTGTTTTGATTTTCTAGATTTTTGATTTAAACCATTAGACATAATTTTTAATCTTCCACCATCACAGGCACTGCATTCGCCTCCTTGTCCACCACTAGAAAAAAATTTCTCATAATTTTTAAGCTGAAATTTGAACTTTAAAATGTATAAAAATAAACCTTACAGAATTAAAGAAATAATTTCTACAAATATGTAACATTTTGAGCAAACAAAAAAAATGTATTGCATATGACAATGCTTTTCATACATGTTGGTGGCAGAGAAAGAAAAAATATGGAACACTAGGGGAAAATATTCCAAAACATTTAAAAGATGTGGGGGCTAAAGGACATCTTCCTGAAGATTCATTTATTAAAAAAATGAATATTAATTAATATACAGAGATTTTTCATACATGAATGAACACTTTTATGAGATAAAAGATTTCAGTACTTTTTGATTATTGATTTCTTAAAATAAAGTTTTTACTATGACTAAAATAACTATGACACATAATTTTGTTAAGAATAGATTTCATTACAAAACATGCAATCTGAAATATTATTTTAATATTATTTTTTAAACAAAAAAAGTCATGTTTTATTTTTATGAAGATTCCTTTCCAGTTCGAACTGGACATGCCCTTGGCTACTTTCACAAATAATTCATCTTAGTTATTTTAATTGTTATAAAATTTCTAAATCAGATTGTTGCTAAGAGACAAGTCATTTTCATAGAAATCAGGTTAAAAGCATAAAAAAGTAGGTCATTTTTCATTTGCAAAGCGACAAAATCTAATTTATTTCAAAAAAAATTTTGTCTTTTTCGCAAAGCAAATCAAGAAAATTTACCAATAGGAACAAAACAAATCTTCTTCTTCTTCACTGAAAGAATGACAAGATCTAGTTGCTAATAAATGCAATGGAACAGCTGAAGCTATGGATGAAGTAGATGATGGTGACTCTCTTTGCATAAGAGTTTCAGGCTCTTTACAAGAAGTTTCCCATAATTGGCGAGCAGTGGCAATGGCTTTTATCTTCGCTTCCTACAAGGTGAAGATTCAAAATAGGGATTTATACAACAGAAATGCAAGGTTAAAGCACAACCGAAACAGAAATTAGCATTTATAGAAAAAGCTTCAGAAGATTTTCTATTGAAATAAAGATTAATTGAAACAAAAAAAAAAAAAAAAATTGCTTGGGGGGGGGGGGGGCACATAAGGCATTGGAATTTTGTTCTTAAATATTAATTTATGAAGTCTGATAAAATTTGTTTTTTCACATACAAAATGCTCTCCACTGGTTGTGCTGCACTTTTGCACTTCAGTAATCATTTCTGTGGTCAGGCCCATTATTTTGAACATTACCGTGGGGGGGGGGGCGGCAAAGGATACAGATTCAATGTAAATTAGGCCAAAAAACAATAAAAACCGTTCTATCCACTTCCACCTTATATATTAATTTTCCAGAGTCAGGGCCTGACCCCCTTAAGTGACGGGCCTACATGTGGTAGATCCTATTTCATTCACAAAAACAGAAAAAGTTGCTAAGAGTTCCAAGATCTAGAAATAAAAAAGGTGGGGAACCTTACTCCACCCTTGAAAGCTTAAGATTAAGCTTAGTGGTCGCTTCCAGCCATGTGCCGACTAAATAAAAAAACATGGTGACTTAAAAATTTTGATACCATTTGCTGCCTGATAGCACCTTTCCTCGACCCCTTATGTATTACAACTTAACATGAATTAGTTATATTAACCTCCACTTAAACTTATAATGTTTATATTTTAATCGTGATTTACAAGATAAGTTGCTGTTTAATTACCTCTTTCTTTAGCAGTTTTTTCCTTTGTTTTACTAAAATATCTTTAAAAATATATTTAGTATTTTTCTAAAAAGTTATATCTTTGTATTAATAGCTTACTTTGACTTTTGCTTGACGGATACCTTCTTGCCTTCTCTGCTCTTCTTTGCGCATCAAGGCTTGAGCTGTGCGTCTTTCCTCATCCTATGGAAGGAGAAATGAAATTTATTCCTTTATTAATCCTTAAAGACACGATTTAAAAAAAAAAAATGTTTTCAGAAAACTGACTAAAAAAGATTCATTTTTTATTCTTTTTTTGACAATTTTTTTTTTAAAATTCTGTTGATTTGTATTAATATTTTACTACAAGCAGCAATTAAGGAAAAAGCTGAATTCATTATGAGAATCAACTCAATGGAACAAACTATTTTTTTTAAATTAATTTATTTATTGGGTAAATAGTCTTTAAGCAATTTATAAATTTTAGAGAGAAAGAATTTTTATATGTATAAATGTAGCTTAAAATTTTATTATGTTGGTTAAATTTCATTTTTAATACTTCTGAGCAAACTGTATAAATGCATAAAAACATCTACAAATAAAAAATATGTTAAAATATCAAAATGTATTAACAAAAAATAAGTCAACATTTAAACTGAATAAATAATGTTAAGTGCAAACAAAATTAACATGTTACTCAAGCAAGCAAGATAAGTATTTTATACATAGTCAAACATACTTTAGTTTTAACAAAAAGCATTAAGAAAAATATTGCAATCCAGAAAAGACAATAAAAACAAGCTAATTATTAACAAAGTTATAGTTAGAAAAATAGCTTCAAATGTTATTGAATTATTATTATTAATTTTGGTCAGAAATAGAATTTAAAGAATATTAGAGGAATATACCAAAGCTCGTCTTGTATCCAGGACTTTCAGTTGTGGTATATTATACAAGATGAGGTGGCGATAATTTGGAAATACAGTAATAGGGCAGCCTTCTAAAGATAAATCACAAAGTAATGGAACGTTGCTGACACAGTACATGTCTTCAAACCTAAAATCAGCGGATATAGACTATGCATTAAGAAAGGTGAGAGACCGAGGACGGTTGAAAATGGCTAAACTTCCCTCATAAGGTGAGTTAACTGTTTGTTAAGTATTGAGAAAAAAATGTTCAAAACTAAAATTTACACATTAAAAAGTTATGTTTGCCCTTTTTACAGAAAAAATCCATACCGAACACAGACATGATTCCAATGAAAGTATAAAAAGACCAAAATAAATGTGTTTACAAAAACTAACTAAAGCTTGATAATCATTATTCTCGCATAAAAAATAATTTCTTCATACTAATGTTTCCTCAATTAAATTTCAAATAAAATCATAAAATGGCACCCCTCCCCCCTTTATTTAGCTGAAAAGGGGGGGGGGGGAACTTAAGTTAAATCAAAAGTATCAAATTCAGATTTACTTTTTAATCAAATATATTTGCTATATTTTTATTCAAATTTATTGAGTCAGAATAAAATATATACTTTCCTTCATAGACTAAAACTTTTTTCTCCCACCAATGTAAACAAACTGTTATTTGACTATGATAATAGAAGAAAGCAGGGCAACCATACTAATTTTGCTCATCAGGGTAACTTATTGATAAAATAGTACCTTTCACAAAAATAATTTTATGTTAATATTTCATGAATGACATTGTCCCTATGTTGGGCAACAAACAGAAAAAAATTATCAAACTGAAAATTTTATAAATGATTTTTTTCCCCTTTACAGTTGATAAATTATCAAAAGTTTATAATTCACCCTAAAATTTTATGCTACAATTTAGAGCCTAATTGGTAACATAGAAAACTTCTTTTAGAAGGGTTGAGGTTTGTCAGAGTTTTTCAAAGAGCTTTAATAAAATGTGAAAATGTTAGATTAATTAGTTGCAGTTATTATTATAGGTTAATAGTTACATGAAAAAAAATTTAAAGCAAGCAAGCAATTGTAAAAGTTGCAAGAGACAGACCTTTCAATTGAATTTTGTGACAAAAATAGCCTTTGTAGACGAGGCAACACATCCACTTCAGTCTGAAATTGAAATAAGCAAATAAATAAAAAGTTTCTAATCATTTTTAATTGACAAAATCACTTTGTAGTATGGAAAATGAAAGTTTTAATTTATTTATTTACATGAATACTTAACAAGTTCACTAACAAGAACAAAGTTCTTTAAAGATCTAAGATATAAAATATGTTAAATTAAAATGTAAGTATTGAAACACATACAAGAACATAAGATGAAAACAGATTCCAATAATCTGGGCATTGGATACCCACAATGTCTATTTTATTTATATAACATTTAGTTATAATCTTAGTTATATTATTTTGATGATTGAAACATAAATGAATACTGAAGTACCGGTGCTACTCATGCATCATTAGCTTATTTTCTCAGCAGAAACTTATAATAAACAAAATAAGAAAACTAACATGTTTTGTTTAAACATTTTTACTCCAAGATAATTTGACACTGGGCTTGTTACCTACACCCAAGGCAAAGTAAGCATAATAACAGCACCCTAATCATATTACAGTTCATTAAAGATAAACTATAACTAAGTTGCATAGTCCATATAATAAAAATTCAGACAAAATAAAGAGATAAAACTATTACTTACAACTTCTAAAATAAAATTTTTATTTAAATTCAACTCAACCAAAGATTTTAATCCTCTTAAACCACTAATTTGGTTAATATGATTTGATGACAGGTTTAGTACTCTTAATTCATGGAGATGATGAACATTTGTTATTTCTTTTATCTGAAAAAAAAAAGAATATATATATATATTAAAAAGTGAAAAATTAAAAGACTATACATTGAAGAAATAACAGGAAAACATTTAAGCACAGTGAAGCCGTCTATGAAAATTAGAGGTTATCCATAAGCCCTATACTAAGAGAAAAATATCGACACATGAAAAATGGTGCAACATTGTTGATATGAGTATATTTATTCAAAGTAGGATATTTAATTAATTAAAACATATATATCAACTGATAGCGTTATTTTTTTATGTTTCATTCTTTGAATGATTTGTTTTATTTTTACTCACTACTGTTGTACTACATGATATACTTATGTTTGTAGAAAATTATTTATTTATTGTTTATGAATTTATTCTTCGTAGTTTCTTGTTCAATGTGTACTTAAAGTAATTTTATTTAAAATACTTTTTTCGAAAGTTGATCGGCAAAATTTGACTGATTATAAATAAAATGAAATACTCATGTCATTCAATACAAATTCACATTTCATTTTTAAAGTTCAGGAATTTAATAATCCCTAATGATGTGATTTTAATATCAGCTGTGAGGGTTATCTTTTAATATTCCATTCAGTTATAGACATTATCTGAACTTTTTGTTTCCTTTTTACTCTGTACACTTTCATACAGCATGTTATAGAGTAAGGATTGCAGAAAATTACATTTATTTACCGTTAGAAAGAAAATGGTGACATCCCCACCCCCCATACCACCCCCCCCCCCCCCCCCCCCCACCCCCCCCCCCCCCCCCCCCCCCCCTCTCCCTCCCCCCCCCCCCGCCCCCCCCCCCCCCCAGACCCAACCAATACTATGAGCAAATTATTATTGCTGCAGTTAAGAGAAAACAAATGACTTCCCTAAAAGATTTGACTTTTATTGCATAAAATAATGTAAATTGGTTTCAAATCCGACTGAGGAGGAGTTGGGCACAATTGACCGCTATAAATAACGGGCCAACCAACTGGTCATCATAATATAAATTTGAAATGTTGTCAAGATACCAAATTTTGCTTTATTTGAAATGGTAACCAAATTATATTATATGAATGTGACACTTTATTACTCAATGGGGCTTTTTTATGATGACTGTTTAACACAGGTCAAACGTATTCCTGGTCAGAAACTTTGGTTCAAAGCCATTTACAGTGCGTTTCGAAATGATAGGTCCACCAGTAAAAGCGAAAGTTATGCTGGTAAAAAAGGTTGTATTGTGTACAAAGTACTATTTTATTAACGACACTACTTCATTCAATGTAAAATAGCTCATAAATAATTTACAAATAATAGGAATAATGAGGGAAACTAAAATTAGATGAAACAGATGTTTCAAAAAGATAGGTCCACTGAACCAAGCATCAAATAAATGTTGAATTAATAGGAAAATTTTCTGATTTTTTTCTAAATAAGCTCATAAATCCTATTTGGCATGGTTTCTACAAGTTTTTGCAAACAGTTTGTCCCGATTTTTGACCATTCGGAAGAAATAGCCCTTTTTAAGTCTGCAGTACTGTTGTACTGCCATCCGCCTGCATACACCGCTCTTGCAAGTATACCCCACATGTTTTCTACTGGATTCAGGTCGGGGCTGCAAGGTGGCTAATCGATAATATGTACGAGATTATCCAGAAACCATTCAAAAGTGGACTTTGCAAAGTGCAGAGGAGCATTTTCCGGTTGGAACATGAAGAATGAGCCCCCAATGGGTTCTGATTGTGGAAGAAAATATTGTTCAAACAGCTTGTTATAGCCAGCAGCATTCAAACGATTGTCTACAAATACTATAACAGTTTCTCCTGTCCCTCTGAATCGGGCACACACCATAACGGAACCACCATCAGCTTGCCTCTTCGAGAATATCAGTCTATCGTTACGCAGATTATGCCAGCAATAATATCAACCACCTGGACCATCCAGATTGAATTTCTTTTTATCACTGAATATCACACGATGCCTATCTTGTTTCCAGAAGATCACTTCCTGCGCGAATTTCAATCTCTTTTCTTTGTGCTTTTTAGTCAATTTCGAAGTCGCTTTCCTTTTCCCGTAAACGAAATTGCCGAACTTCTTTGCCGCTCTGTGGACTGTAGATTTTGATATTGAAGGGTTTAGTTGTTTGGCCAAAGTAGATATGCTCATTATTTCCAGATTTTAGATCCCTTACGATAGTGCTTCGTTGTCGGGTTGTCACTTTTGATGGGCGGCCAGATGATTTTTTACGGCTATAAGTATTTCTAAATAGTAAAAAAATGTTTGCAACACTTTGCGATGTGTTTAAAAGCTTACCTATTTCTCTATTCGACTTTCCAGACTGTTTAAATGCATCAATTTTCCCCTTCTCAACCATCGAAAGACAGCAACGACAACCCGTTTTGTTTGACTACAAAGTGCTGTTCAAATCTGTTTAAATACCTCCACAGCAGCAAGCATAATCCCGTAGTAAGACTAAGCAACGATACTTATGCAAATTTTTGGAAATAAACATGGTTGGGGCAAAATTTTTGAAGGCGGACCTATCTTTTTGAAACGGTCTGAAAATAAAAATTTGCAACAAATAAGAAGAAATGATTTTTTTTAAAGAAATTTCATCAAACATAGTTATAACAATTACAGATATATAATCACTATCAAAAAAAGTGATTCTCATTCTCAATTAAGAGTCGAAATTTTGAAAAATAAGGGTGGACCTATCATTTTGAGACGCACTGTATATGTTCATTGGCCTGAACAGAGGAAAAATGGTCATTGTTTGAAGGTTATGTTGTTCAGTGGTTAGTAGTTTTTTTTTTTTTTTTTTTGAAGGTATATTTATGGTTACCTTCAGTAAAATACTGAATTGATATTTCAAAAGTTATTTTGATTATTAAATTTTGTACTATGTAGAAAAATCTTTCAAACATGGTATTTATTAAATTGTTAAAATATACCTCATTGCCACTAAGATCAAGAACATCCAAATGATGCAAGTTTTGAAGACCATCAACATAATGAATTCTAGAAAGAAGAAAAAACTATATATACAGATTATATATATATATATATATATATATATATATATATATACCAAAGTGACAACTATTCATGTTAAATGCATCAAAATAAAATGCAAGAACTTATTTTCAAATAAATGATAATTTTACTCAGTTTACTATGAACATATATTTTTGCTCAATCACTGGAATTCAAATAGCTTACGTTTTAACTACTATGATAAAATTTTTTGAATAAAACCAACCTTTTAATCTGCGATTGCACTTAAATTTGAACCTTCTTTGAGCCACCCATAATGCTTTATATACAGCCTAACCTACAATTCAGGAAAAATTAAGACAATAAATTGAGCTCTTGCAACCCCATTGGCAAAGTCAATTGCCATATGCAATACGTAATTATCATGATTAAATTGCAGGGTTGGCAAGGTTTTGGACAGAACGGTAAAAACCACGGTTTAAACCGTCCTGTTCAAAACCCATGTGTCCTAAACTGTCCAAAACTACATTTTTAGTACAATTTTATATTTTGAACAAATATCAAAAGCACAAAATTATACTTGAAGTTAAGACTTAATTTATTTAATGTAAACATTTAAATATGTACATAAAAACATATATAAGATTTTCAGCTGATACTAATCTAGCTACTTAGAAGTTACTATTCTTCATTAAAAAATGAATTAGTTCTCATAAGTTTACATTATTTTATTTTTAATGCTAGCTAAACTTCTTTTAAATATAGATGCAAATGAGGGTGTTCAAAAGGTACAATAATCGACTTAAATGCAAAGAATCAGTTTTGCAACTAATTAAAAAGATACACAACATTTGAGAATGTTACAGCGACATTTACTGAATATTTAATTATTTCACAAAGTATTAGGAATAAATTTAAAAGTAGTACAAATTATCTGCTTCAAGAGTGTTTTTTTGACAGTACTACCAATTCCTATTTTATGAAATTTTTATGCAGTGGAGTTATGAGTAAATTGTTCATTTTTTTAACGTATAATTAAAATTACTAATATAATTAAATATTGTCAAATTTTAATTAATTACAACTAATTAACACTAAGAAACTAAGATGTATGCATTATCAATATTACAGCTAATAGAAATTAGTCAGCTTAAAACCCTTTTGCCATGCTTTAGACAGTTTAAGACACTTTTGGACAGTTTAAGAGACTTTTGGACAGTTTAAGACACTTTTGGACAGTTTTTGACAGTTTTGGACAGTAAAACTCACCTGTCCTGTCCAAAACCAGTTTTGGACGTCCAAAACCCCAACCCTGTTAAATTGAAGAAAAAAAATTATACAAGAAAAAAAATGCTCAAACTAACCAGTCTAGTTTTCCCTAGAATAAAGCTTATTTCCTTCATCAACCCATTGTAAACAAGTAAACTATGACTATAGGCATTCCAGAATTAAACACATGTGAAATTGTTCTGAAACTATTTAATCAAGGGGCATGAACCTTTAGAGTCGATACGAAGTTAACAAAAAGAGTATAAGAGATGGCATGCCTGGTGAGTTGGGTAAATAATAAACTTGACAAAACAAGAAAATTAGAGAAATTCCAGCCACATTTTTTCTTACAACATATTAAGTAGCAGTTAACCCCATAATGTTCATATTTAACAAACATTAATAATATGATTGATACATGCATATAACTATTTTAGATTACCTGTTTCTGGAAAGAATCAATACTCTAAGGGAAAATAAATTATCTAGGCCAGTAATTTGTTCAAACAAGTTGTCCGACAAATCAAGAAACTTTAAATTTGAGAATATTTCTAAGTTCTCAATAACTGTAATTTGATTTTGCTGCAAATTAAGTAGATGGAGCTGCTCTTCTCCTTCAATGATTGGAAAACGAGTTAAGTTACACCTAAAATGACAAATTGTAATTAATAAAATATAAACACATTAGAAATTCAAATTTTTAACCAAACAAATCAGAAAAGTAATTGCATTATAATTTTCTAAACATACAGCAATTTTTCTTAACAAAGGCTATATTAGTAAGCAATTTTTTAATAAACCCAAGGAACTTATAACATAGCAACTGTAAGTGCTAAAATGACTTCAAATTTTGCCCTTTATTTCTTAATTATAAGACACGAAAGAAAGAATGAGAATTATTAAAACAATACCTTCATACTAATATAATTTCCCATTGTTTAATTGCTCATATATATATATAAATATTTGAACATGGGATTATAGATATCTATTATTTTCTATACATTTTCGAGTCAATCGTCTACACTAAAATAAAGGTTATAAAAACCTCTTTTTATTGTTATTTAATTTTGAAGCTAACACTTAAAATAGAATACAGTAACGTTGTACAATTGTTAAGTTATGCACTTAGACTTACAGAAATTTAATTGGTTTTAAAGTTTTCTAGTTCAAAAATACTAACAAGGTTGTTACTTCAAACACAGAATCATGCACATTAATTGCACAGAAAGTAATTTTAAAAATAGGAATCACTGTTTTCTATTTTACTAACCTATCAATCATTAGACGGTCAGGGTCCAACGTCCTGTCCTCTGATGATCTCTTGATGTAAATTTTTCCATCATCCGCAACTCTAATAGCTACCTTAGATTTTCCTACAGTAAAAATAAAATATTCAATCTTAAAACATTTTATATAAACAGATAAATACTGCTGTAGCTACCGCATTGAAACAAACATGCTTGGAACAAAAAATTTTATCTAAAATTTGCTTTGCGTGATTCTTTACTCTCCAATTTAATGTTTTTAAAAATGCCAACCTTTTTTTAAGCATTAACAATCACAATAAAGGACGGATGAAAAGGCAATATAAACTGGAATACAAAGATAATACTAATATTTATGTTATCATTTCAATACCAATGATATATTAATTCCATAATTTTTAGAAAAATACTTTTACTTACATTATTAAAAAGACTACAATATTTAATACAGTAGAGTCATGAAAAAAGTCAAAAGTCTGAGGATCCAGTTCATTTGAGGTACATTATCGACATTTTAAGGTGTATTGTTAATAGCTAAAACTATGATTTGCATTACAATCTGAAATATGGTACCTTTCTCTTTTGTAAAATTTCCTTTAGTACATACAATACAATTATTTTAACCCCTTCGGCCCTGGCGTTCTATTAGAACAAATCTTCATAATGCTCTACATTCTTCCTTTTTAAGAATTTTAACTTCAAAATCCAGTGGCTTACTCATAATACATGTAAGAATTCATATATGGTACCATTTTTGCTCAGTAGATTTCAGCATGTGTTCTGCAGAGAAGATAATGTCAGTTTCTCACCATTTGCAGCAAAAAGGTAAATGCAGCTTTTATTACTTCTCAAAATGTTATTACAGTCGAACCTCCATATATCGAAGTAGCAAATTGTCAGAAAAAAATTCGATATATAGAAATTTCGATATATAGAAAGGACCTCAGTTTTTTGAAAATTACTCCGGAAACATTGAAATTAAAGCAATATTTCACACATGAAACTCCATTACTAATATATACGCTAATCATATTTGATGAAAGTTAAGAATTAAAAATGAACTTGCAGGAATACCAAATTTTGAAGAAATGTCTTTCTTTTTCATACCACTATCTACGTCCTTTAACAAATCCACTTTATCTGCAACACTAAGGCATTTTCTTTTTGACATTGTAAATTGAGAGGGAAAACAAAATCAAATTGAATTAGCACAGCACTAGTTAAAACAATTTTCGCTGAAACTAATCATGGAGAGAGAGGAATCACCACCAAACAAAAGGGGTAGATAGAAACTGGTTTTGCTACAAGACAGGTTGCATCCAAAATTCGAAAACGACGGGGGAGGGGATAATCCGGGAATTCCAGAGTGGAGTCCACACTTTATCTACAGCTGACAGTGGGGTTTGCAATGACCTTTTCTGACCTTCCCTTTTCTCCCGACTTTCATCTTTCGTGAGGTAAAATGTCTAAAAGCGGAATAAAATCTCCAATTACGCTTCCAAAAAAATTCGATATATGGAGATTTTTTCGATATATAGAAACAGTTTTTCTATGTAATGAATATGTGAATGTGCTAGAAGTTCGATATATGGAAAATTTCGATATATGGAAGTTCGATATATGGAGGTTTGACTGTATATGTAATTTCCTGCACCTAATAAAAATTTCAAAGCACCAAATACACTCTTCATGACCAGTTTAGTACTTTGAATGAAAAAAAAAACTGTAAATTTAATTGTTATTACGATTTTTATATCTGCTCTACTAATATGACATCAGGCCTTGGAGCACACATGGCCCATTCTTCTTTATGTTCTATTAAGAGTACATAAGGTGCTTAGTAGTGCTAAAATCAAGTTTTGTTTTAAAACAAAACACTACTTTCAGTTAAATTATTGCCTCATGACTATAGTTTTTACATTTTAAGGAATTTATTGAATAAGTAGATGCATATTATTGTCTGTTTATATCAAATTACGCACACTGAAATGCATTTTTATTTGCTTAGCCAATATGCAAAGAAAAAAGTTTTCCTTGTTGGAAGCCATTCAGTGCCTAAATAGTCCGGATGATTCTGATTTAGAAGATGTAGACTTAGATGGTTCTGATGATGAATGGCAGCCATCAAATTATGATTTGCCGCACTTGATACCTGATGAAGAGAAAGATTCCACTATTTCAGTATGGCTATAACAAACTCTTGGTTAGAGTATAAACAGGATGCCGCTTCGTTAGGAATTACACGTAAAGATCAAATGGATTTGCTGGTAAAGATCAAATGGATTTGCTGGATTTCACGTTTGATGTAGCAGAAACGTTGACATTCGCAAAACAAGCAACAGCGGTTACTAAACGTGGGAGGCCATCAGTAAATAGTCCTGTTGTACCACCAGCAAAGAAAAAATTAAACCCAGCTGTTAGACCCTGTGGAGATGTGAGGTATGATTTAATAAATCACTTGATTGAGAGAAGTTCGAAACAGCAGAGATGCAAATTAGAAGGTTGCACATATGAAACAACTCATTGTGAAAAATGTGAAGCGTATCTATGTTTTTATGCGTAAAGGAATTGTTTCAAAAAATTTCACACCAAATAAGTGTAAATATACTTGGAAATAAATGTCCTCTTTTTTACTTAATAACAGCCTGGTGTCCTACTATTAGAACAATTTTTAATTAGTTCCGTAATTGGTAGAATCTCATAATATTACATATTTAACATATTTACATGCATTATATCATATATAACCACTCATTGATTTTTTATCTACGCAATTAAAAATTCAGGGCCGAAGGGGTTAAAATATTGAGAGTTTGGTGTCAAAAAGACTCGCGAAATATTCTTTGACTGCTAAAGATATATTAAGATGTGCTTTGGAAATAATCATATGAAAAAGAACTAGAAATTAACATTGCAGTATTACATCCTCATGTTGCCCCCAAAAATGTAAAGTTTCCATCTCTTAAAGAATTTTTCTATAAATCTGAGTTTTTAGTGATCCGAGATAGTATGAGCCCTAATTGGATTTTGGAGACTACTGGAAGTATATTAATGATACAGGGGTCTGGCCAGAGGAAATTCGGGTCCGTTAACGGACCCTTCACAAAAATACGATCAAGCAAAACGGACCCTTCACAAAAATACGATCAAGCAAAACGGACCCTTTACAAAAATACGATCAAGTAAAACTGACTCTTCACAAAATGCTGATCAAACAAAACGGACATTTCACCCATTATCCATTCAAAAAGCAAATCTAATATCAAAATAACTCATAGAATATTTCTGTGTTAAAGCCCATAATTTTTTGGCCTTTTCTGAAGTTAAAGAAGGAAATTGCTTATCCGCCACTTTTTCAGAAAAAAAAAAAAAAGTCGGCACACTTCCTGTCTACTATGCTCATACTTCTTTTAAACAAATTAACAACTTAAAAAAGGTACGTATATACTCGCGTATAAGTCGAGAAATTTAGTCCAAAAAATGAAGTTGAAAGTTAGGGGGTCGACTTATACGCGGGGCAGAATTTTCGAAAATTTTTCCCGAACAACAACGAGAAGATTTTTCCGATTCAGAGTCTAACTATTTTAAACAAACGCTAAAGAAGTAAATACTCATACATTCTACTGTATTTTTGCATGGTTTGATTGTGAAATAAAGAATAAATAATTATAATTAACGACCGACAGCGTAAAAAGTGCGAGAATTGCCATATTGGCGAATTTTCCGATTGATGGCGTTTATCTTTTTGAAACAGAATGTAATATGGCTACATCGCAAAATTTCATTGATAATAATGCAAAATAAAAGAAACCGATAGCAAAAATTGTAACCTCAAAATTGAACCCTTACAAAAACCACGATCATAAAATCGAACCCTTTACAAAAATCGCGATCGCAAAAATGAAACCCTTTTTGTGAAAAAGAATAACAATCGTGCGATTTTCAACATAAGAATGCTCACTGTATTTCATTTTCCTTCTTTTTAAAACGTTTATATTCAAAAATCGCGGTAATGCATTTCATTTTTATTCTTTTCAAAGCATTTATGTTCAAAAATCGCGGCAAAACGTTCCCGATCGTTTCAGAAAGTGCGGTCTCGACTTATACACGGGTTTTCGATTTTTTCCCGATTTTCCTTCAAAAAGTAGGGGGGTCGACTAATACGCGAGATCGACCTATACGCGAGTATATACGGTAGTTATTTTACTTTAATAGTTCTGCTTGTTTGCTTTATCATATGCAAATCAAAATGGCTTGCTGCGATGTTGCTGTTATAGATTTCTCTGGAAATGCAGAGTAAGGATTTTTCTCCCAGCTCTTAACTTAAACAAAAAAGAATTAACAACATAGAACTGCAAACAAATAGCTAGGGTTGGAGAAAAAATAGGATTGCTTCTGATAGAGTGACCAGCTATTTAAAATTATCGCCATCTGACGTTTTTGGTGCGATTTTTTCACCTTATTTTGGCAGGAAATTATTATCTAATATCTTTAAACGAGCAATTCTTGTATATATATATATATATATATATTTCTTTATTTTTCGGATCTCGAAAACGGCTCTAACGATTTCGATAAAATTTTGTATTTAGATAGAGTTTTGGTTTCTGAGTTCATCTACGTCGGCGTTTTTTCTGTAAAAACGCGAGTTCTCACAAAAAACCCCGTTTTTTTTTGTGCCTTCATTGAAAGTTTGAGAAGCTTTTATTTCGCCATTTTATTTGTGATTTCTTTCATTGTTACGTTTCCGTGGCGACCACGTTTTGTTATAACATATGGATTTCATATTTAATCACATCAACGCGAGTTTAAATTTTATGGTATTTGGCAACATTAAATTGTTATTGTTTTTGAAATGTTAAAGCAAGGCTTCACTAGATATAATCTCTTATACAGGCTGTTTCACTTATTCAAAAGTTTCATTATAACAATAGATTTCATATTTAATCACATCAACGTAAATTTAAATTTGTATGGTATTTGGCAAACAAGTTGTGGCAACACGTGATAATTAGATAATTATTATTGTTTTTGAAATTTAAAAGAGATCAATCAAAATAAAGTTAGAATTGGGTGTGGGCCGCGATAGTCCGATCGGTAAGTCGTCGGACTCGTAACCCGGGCCGATCATATAGAGGGAGCCGAGCCGATCAAAGATCCACCATCTTCATTAATGGTGGCTAGGGGACGTTAAAAATGTTCGTGGTCATAAAATCCTCCAAGTGAAACGATACCTCTGTGGGATGCTAGGCTAAGGGTTTGCTCGGCCCTTGGGCCTGGTTAAAAAATGAACAGAGCGCTCTTCGGGGCCCCATCCCGGTTAAATCACGAGTTGTGGTATGTACGGGGAAGAACCTTGGAGTGTGAAGTGAAGTGAAAGTCAAAACCAACTGTAACCAAATGCGTACTGGAGAACAGGGATTCTGCATCCATTCTCATCAACCTCTCCTGCGCTTTCGGCGCCAAATGAAATGAAATTGGGTGTGATTTTACGGTGAGCATGGATTAAATAAGGTTGTGTTTTTTAAAACAAATTACGGCTGTTTTAAATACGTAATTGCAGCCAAAGGCAAAATATGCTTTTCAAGTTTATCTAAATATGTACTTCGCATTTTAGAAAAAAACACGAGTTTACAAACCTCTTTTTTTTTTAACCGAGTGGGCTCGGTCCCCTGGTACTTATTATTATTCTTTTTTTTTACTTGATGCTTTCAAGGGTGGTGTTTTGGTTACATTCAGGAATAATTTATGTACTTTTCGTCTGTTAATATTGGAAGTCCGGTAGTATTGTTTGTTTTGCTATGTCTCTCCATTTTCGTATTTTTTCCGCCGAATTTTTTTGGCGAATATGTCGGTGATTATTGAAGACATTCATCATATAAACCTGATGAAATGTAATTCTAAAATTATATGACTTTGATAAATTATTTTATTTACCGTTTTTATACTTCTGACGTTTTCATTTTGAAAAATGCCTCTCTGCATCCGATATGAAAATCGAATTTTACTTATTTTTCAAGCTAAATACTCTTTATTAGGAGGCAAACAAATGAAAATTCGCTTTATTTTTTGTTCAGATCATTATTTTATAATTTTTAAAGCTAAATTAACTGTTCTTTTATGAGTCTAAATGTTAAACACTGGATGGATCGTTTCATTTTATTTTTCAATCAATTGTGTCAACAGATATTAAAAATATGTTTATCATAGACTTTTAAAATGCTGTTTGAATTTTTTTTTACTAAAATGAACTCGTTTATATGCCGTTTTTATGCGATTGATGCACTTTGAAAACTGCAATCTCTTTGCATCCGCTACAGGAATCGGATTTTTCGCATTTTTGATGCTTGATACGCTGTTTTAAGAGGAAAATAAATGAAATTCACTTTTATTTTTTAGCAAATTCAAAAAAAAAAAAAAAAAAAAATTTTTTTTTTTGCTTTTTTTTTTTCAAAATTGTTTGATTTTCACAAAATTATTTGATTTTTCACAAAATTATGAAGTATAATAAGGAACTAATAAAAGACTAGGTGACCCGTGCGGAAATCCGCAAAAAAAAAAAAAAAAAAAAAACTCTAAACTTAAAATTTAATACGACAATTTTTATTGGCTTCATTTGCACAACATCGCCATCTACTGCCGTCGTTCTGACAACTTTTCAAAGAGATCAAAGACACGTTCACTTTTACAACTACTACAAAAGTGATACCCTATATTAAAATCAAATACCCAAGGCTACTACTAAACTAAATACTAACGTTATCGCAAAACTATCATAGTATTTTGAAACAATAAAAGTTACAATTAAGGTTTACCGAGATAAGCCTTGGCTTGAAATGTCGCATTTAAAATTGATATGAACAACAATGTAACGATTTTGACAGTTGAGCAAAAAATTTATATATTTCAAACTTCAATCGCTTATAAGTCGCTTAAACGTGGATTTTCCAGATTGTCGTTACGCGGCGCTAGCGGAGAAACGTTCTAAAGAACGCATTTTTTTTAATCTTTCGAATGAAATCAAAATGGAGACGATACGACAATTATTTCGCTAGATAGAGTCAATTTTGTGCGCAAAAATTGAAGTTCGAATAAAAAACGAACCGACACTTTTTAGAGGGTGGGTCTAATTTTCGTCAATAGCCCGCGGGATAAGCTTCAAAATCATAAATTTTCTTGCAATTCGATAAAGAAATGAGCGAGTTTCGACCGGGTATAGGATTCGGCTTAGAGAAATAATATATGGAGATAGGGAAAAAAGACCCTGAATTTCCTGGTTTCGGCAAAATTTACCCAGAGCATTAGATTTCTCCAATTTCTGAATTGAATTGCCATTTTAAACGTCTTCAATTTTTCAAAAGACTAAGACAAAAGTTGATGAAAACTAATGCTAGTTTTTACCACTAGTGTATTTAACAGGTGGTTAACTTGTCATAACTCGGATGTAAATGGATTTTTAATGGATTTGGCAGAATGGAGTGTCTTCTACTAAAGAAGATAAAATATAAGAAGGGTTAAAAGTTGGCAACTATGTGATCAGCGATAACTCACAAACAATCAATTCTTTCTTTCAATTACTTGAAGATAAGTCATCAAGCATCTACATTTCAAAATTCATTCATTTTTGGTCAATTCTCAAATAAACCTGTGACCACATGATTGATTTACCTAGAGGACAGCAATTTTTTTTTTTTGATGTAAATTTGTGAAGTCCTGGAAAATAAGGTGAGAAGCTACTTAGAGATGAGGAAAAAATTGTTGCAAAATTCCAAAATATATTGAATTGGAAGAGTGCTGAACACTCCAGATAAAATAAAAAAGCGACAATCCTTCTGCTACCCGCTCCAATAGACAAATAATGATGCTTCAATCATAAGACATACATGATCTATATGGAGAGTAATGTCAAAGTTAATTACAAGACAATTACTGATCCAGAGGTCAAAATACATATAAAGGTTTCAAAATATACTCTTTTGAAGTCAATACATCTCTTTTAGCAAAATATCTGACTATGGGTAAAGTAAAGGCAGGTATTTTCGTGAACCTTGTTTTATCCAAAAAAGTGGGAAGTTTTCTCGTGATTAAGAGAGCCTTTGGTATTGATAACT
>JAXGGA010011476.1:0-42302 GCA_038373865.1 Uloborus plumipes | reverse complement strand
CTTATTAACGTTGCAAGAACTCGGTTTAAGATACCAAAGCTTTAAAAAGGGATAAAAGTACCTAATGGACATTGTCAATGTAATACAGAAAGAAAAAAGGGACCCTGATCTCACTATCAAAATTGGAGACCTTTCAGTCATTGGCTTTCATTAAATCGAGCTAACAGAGTTATAAAGCTGTTGATTTTCGAGCTGAGTTTCTAATGAGATAAAGATACTCGTCAGTTATATCATTAAAAAATACGCTTCTGTATAGTTCAAGAAATTAGATATTTAAAAAAAAAAAGAAAGAAAATTTCCATGGAGCTGTAATCATATTAAAAATTACACATTCTATTAAAGTTTAAAACTATAAGAATAAATTGTCTGGTTAACGCGTGTTTACTTTCCTCCCATTAATGATGTCAATTAAAAAAATCTCATAGTTTGAACTTTCAAAACTTAATATTGGTCATAAAAGTTCTCATTTAGTTATCAAAGTGTTTTCTGATGTTGTAAGCCTTTCTGTAACCCAACTCCTTTACAGTTTGAATATCGTCCACTGCCGTGCATGGCCAATTACAAGATCTCAAAATTAACAAAGCAGGCATTTCTTCGAATCAGCGGATCCACGAAGAAGAGAAGATCATCAATTAAATGAATTATAGATTGCGTAACTTTCATTATACATACAATTCCATGTTTCACGGATTTTTTTTTTTTTTTAATTTCTAATTTCCTGAACCATTATATTATTTAAAGACATAACTGACGAGTATCTTCATCTCATTAGAAATTCATCTTAAAAATTAACAGATTCATAACTCTGTTAGTTCGAATTAACGAACGCTAATGACTGAAAGGTCTCCGATTTTTGATAGTGAGATCAGGGTCACTTTTTTCTTTCTGTATTACATTGACAGTGTCCATCAAGTACTTTTCCTCTTTTTTTAATCCGTTTTTAAAGCTTCGATATCTTCCACTGAGTTCTTGCAACGTTAATAAGTTAACTTTTAAAAAACAAGTTGCACTTTATCAGTGATTCATTAAGTATACCTCTTCTACACTCCGACTATTTTAAGGGTTTAAAATTGGTTAGTGAGGCGGTAGACTGCTATTGGAGGAAAAGACAAAATATGAATTTAAATGAAAAACTTTATGGCTCGCAATCATCAATGCCAAAACTGAGTCATAAGTCAAACTTCAATCTTTGATTCATAAGGTGAAACCTGTTTAAACATCATAAAGAAATTGCATCCGGAAATATGTGTTGAAAATATGTAAACAACGAGGCTGGGTGGATGGAAAACGCAGAATGACACCCGAAGTGCAGCTATCTCCTTGTGGTGCGTTCTGGGCTGTTAATGTAACGAAATATAATTGCATTTACAACTAAAAGCTGCATTTTCCCCATTCATTGCAAAAAATAGTATCTGGATTACAAAAGAAGAATTGTTGCTATGTGCAAAAAATGGTAAAAAAAGTCAATTTTTTGTTAATTTCGCGGAACTTTACGGTTTATGTACGAACTTAATACTGAATAGAATGTAAATAATTTAGAAGATGCATAAAAAGAGTGTTAAAAAGAAGCATTTTAGTGGTATTAGAATAAAAATGGTGATTATTTATGTTTTCCAAAAAATTTTAGAAAATTGACATTTTTTCGTATTTTTAGAGAAATTCAAGCCCTGGTAAGACCCTAAAAGAGTTGTCCAAACTTGATAATATTTTACATGTGTGTTATACTTACGCATGCACAGCTTTTGCCGGGTATTACAGAATAAAATTCCAAAATTTTTGTTTTTCGCTCCACCCTAATACACACGTGCTAGTTCACTTTCAGACAGACACAATTTGCCGTTGCTCAAATTACATTGAACATTCTTTGCAATTAGTTTGATTTTAAAAAACATTCATTCAAATTTGAAAAAAATAATTAGGTCTCAGCACGAGGCATAAATTTTATTCCAAAAAAAAAATTGTATAAAAATGTAACCATAGTAGCAACATGAAAAGTGGATTTCCTTTGAGAAAATAATTCATTTCATTTTTATTTTCAAATTTTTTTTTAGAGCTTAACCATTTTGGAATTGTTTGGCTTGTTTTGCTCAAGGTAAGCCTTGAATTTCCGGTATTCTAAAAACAATAATTACAGCTCTCATAACTCTCGTAGAAACTTCGCACTGATATCATTTTTCGCAGAAAATTCTAAGCTTTTGAAGTGACATAAAATTTGAAAATGTATGTGAAATATTTCTCTCCAATCAATATCATCAGATTTATGTGAAAAATTAAGTTGAACTTTGAATAGAAAAAGAACAAAGTCAAATTAAAAAAAAAAAAAAACCGCTTCGAGACGCACACCTTCATGCTACAAACTAATTTTGTGCCAAATTTTATGAAAATAGACCGAACGGTTTTGGCGCTACTCGCGTCACAGACAGACAAACAGAAAGAACGAAGGAAAGAAAGAAAGACAGACAGACCCACCTTCAGCTTTATTATTAGTAAAGATTATACATCGATGAATCTTTCTGATGTTTTTCCAACAATGAAATCGCGAAAGCGACATTTTAATGGGATATATTTTTTACATTGTTGCTTTAATTAAACGGAAAAATCAAAAAACCGAACCCCCCCCCCCCCCTGGAGCAATTGACGCCAAAATTGAATCGGAGATTGTTTTCATGTAGAAAACATCTGAAACTTCAAATTTCATTTGAATCGCAGCAATATTTCTTGAGATATAGCCGTTGCAATGATGAAGAAAGCACGTTCTATTGCACCACCCCCTTTAAAGCTACTAGCGCCAAAATTTTATCAGTGTTTGTACTTTTTAAGATGCAGATCAATTTTTGTTTGATTCCGTTTTTACTTCTCGAGATATCGCAATCACAAGTAAAGAGAAAACCGCTCGATTGCTCAACCCCCCGTTGAGATATTGACACCACAATTGAATCTGCACTTGTACCCAATTGCTTATAGACAATTTTTTTTTATTCTGCCAATTATTTCCTGAGATATAGCAGTCACCCAAAGTGCAGAAAACTGTGTGCAGTGGAAAATGTGTTCTCATTTATATTTATTTATTTTCAGGAGTTATTTATGGAATAATTTGCCTCGCGTATTGGTTTAGCTCCCTGCCACTGAAACAACTTATTTTAGTAGCGGAACTCATTGACAGCTCTATGCTTTCACGTGTCCCTCTATTTCAACTTTTTAGAATGAAATTACGGCGACAACGAAAATGTTATTCAAATGTGTATTAGCTCCCTCCGAAATCACTATTAATGGGTATAATTGCATTTGCAGTCTTTTATTACTAAAAACTGAGCTATCTATATCATACAAATTACTCCGGAAAGCCAATGATCTGATCACTGAACCTAGTATCGGTAGATTCGTATTTTGTCTAGTTTCATGTTTGGCTCACTTATGTTATTCTACTATTTTAAACAGCAGAGATATATTAACTAAAATCGTCTTTCTTCTTCCTTCTTTCTTCCTGCTTAAAATCTAGTATTCTGGTTCTCCTTGATGCTTTTTCGCTCCAACGATACGCCGTTTCACTCATTCAGCGATGCAGAAGTTGGCAGAACACTTGTTTCGAGTGGAAGTAAAATGTCTAAGGAACATTTTTTTGAATCTATGATTATCCCATTTTTTCCATTGAGAGAAAGTTGGACTCGCACTCAGACCTTGAAAATATTCTAGCATTCAGTTTAAGGTGCACCGCATCGATAATTAATATAGGGAAATGCGGGGCAAAGTGAACTAGCCTAGATAACATATCTGTTTGAAAATGAACTAATTGGAAATTTGTTCTAAAAATTATTGTGCGTCAAGAAGGGCTAATATATTTTGTAATACAACTTGCGTTGATAATGAACTGCATAACAAAAATTTGGAAAATTTCCACCTCAAAAAACCATGGGGGAAAGGGAAAAATACAGTATTTTTGCAATCAAACATTTTATATTTGAGGATTTACAGTAGTTTTCATCAAATAAATACTTTAAAAGGCAAATAAGTGAATAAATAAATAAATAAAGATATGATAAAAAGAAATAAGTGAACAAAATAGAGAATAAACAACAAAATAAGTGAATGAATGAATAAATAAGTGAATTAATAAGTAAAAGAATGTGAATAAATAAACAAAGAAATATGTGTGTGAACGTGATTTAGTAAACAAATACAAAAGTTAGGAAATGTACTATTTCACTTTGCTCCACGTGCTATTGACAAATTATATTAAACATTTAAAAGCCAAACATGACTAATATAAACTAAATAAGGACTCTACTGGATATCAGTAGATCTCAATCAATACCTAAAATGTTAATTACAAAAATTTTATTATTTTAAAACTACAAGAAATATTTTTGAAAAACCACACATTTCACAATAAAGGTATCAACTTCTTAAAATGACTTGTATAAATTTTTTCTTTGATTTTGAGGGCTATTTATTTTTTGACGGGTTCAACTACATGTCTAGGAACTTAGTTAAAATATTGCTAGATTGGTTGGGCGGCAAACTTTAAAAATATTTTACTATTTCACTTTACCCCATGTTCCCCCACGACTCTTAATTAATGTAACGCCGCATGGCGCTGGAGCAAGAAAGAAGCGAAACCCCCATAGCACTCTGTCGAAGCTTCGAAGGCGCTGTGCACCAACCTGTCGTAGACGGGTTCATTCACATTCACACACTCCAGGTTCCCCCGTACCTACCATAACTCGTGGTTTAACCGGGATAGGACCCTGAAGAGCGCTCTGTTCTTTTTGAACCAGAACCAAGGGTCGAGCAAACCCTTGGCTCAGCACCCCCAGAGGTATCGTTTCACTTGGAGGACTTTGTGACCACGACATTTTTAACGTCCCCCAGCCACCATTAATCAAGATGGTGGATCTTTGATCGGCTGGGGATCGAACCCTCAGCTCAGAATTGGCACGGACTAATAAGGGTCCCTCCGGTCACGAGTCCGACACCTTACCGATCGGGCTACCACGGCCCTCGCAGATGGGTTGAACGAGCAGCCTTGGCGACTGGTCTTGCATTGAAATACTATTGCAGATGAATTGAATTAAAATTTTGAAACTTCCTCTTGACACACAGTTCAAACTTACCTCTGGAAATATATGCACGGGCATCATTCGCTTGTTTGTTTTGTTGACAAGAAGACTTAGAATATGACGTCACTGCATGAAGTCATAATATACTTGAGTAATAATGAATGCCACAACGGACACTTTAGGAATTACTTTTCTCCTCCATGCCCCACCTATTAGCATTAAGCCTTAGGTTCCACTTTAGGAATTACTGGGTTAAATAAGTCAGGATATTTACTAGTTTTTACTGGTTTATTTTCTGGAGAAGGTGTTATTCATTTCATTTCACACTCCAGGGTCCCCCGTACCTACCACAACTTCGTGGTTTAACTGGGATAGGGCTCTGATCTTTAATTTTGAACCAGAACCTAGGGTCGAGCCAACCCTAGGCCCAGCACCCCCAGAGGTATCGTTTCACTTGGAGGACTTTGTGGCCAAGACATTTTTAACGCCTCTCAGCCACCATTAATCAAGACGGTGGATCTTTGATCGGCTGGTATCGAACCCGGGTCCCTCCGGACACGAGTCCGATGCCTTACCGATCGGGCCACCACGGCCCGAGAAGGTGTTATGTTAGTCCAGTCATTTGGTAGTTTTACCTGGAAAGTTTTCCGGAAGTTTTGAAAATTGGTACATTTATAGATTTTGATGTGCTCTTTTCGAATTTCGACTTTGCGACCTCGTACCTTTGCCGCTCGCGCCGCCATTTTGAAAAAATGGCGCCTATAAGAGGTAATCTGACTACAACTCCTTTCTGACTTATTCTACGACAAAAACATCAATATACAAAATAAACTAGAGAAAATTTCCCACATTTTATGTCATAGAAACTTTTTTGTAAAATCAATAGTTTCGGCATACGAGCGTTGTTAAGAGTTACTCAACGCGCGTTTTCGCAGAATAAGCTCCGAGGTGGTGAATCGGAGTGGACTTTGGGCATGACATTCTTGCGTAATATTTGTGACGAAGTTGAAAAGTTTTGTAATGTTGATTTTTCCAGTTCTGAGCAACATGTCCAAATGAGAAGCTCGCGGGTTAATCGTGACAATGACGACGTTAAAAAATTGATGGATTGGCTGTGCAACCATCCACCTTTTCCTGAAATCGACCATATCATCTCACTAAGCACTGGAGTTGTCGGAGATGAAAAGATAAACTGTCATATGTCTTATGAAATCGGTTGTACCTGTATTTCTAAAATAATTGGATGTAATTTCCATACTGTTAAATTTATACGAAATGACAGAATAAAACCACTTGGTGCTATGAATACAGCAATTCGAATAGAAGATGACATTGTACCTATTA
The DNA here is from genome assembly GCA_038373865.1 of Uloborus plumipes. Lineage (NCBI taxonomy): Eukaryota > Metazoa > Arthropoda > Arachnida > Araneae > Uloboridae > Uloborus > Uloborus plumipes. The sequence goes on along the minus strand of JAXGGA010011476.1, from coordinate 35,901 downwards.
ATCCCTTTATTAATTTTCCAAAGAATGTGCATTGCAAAAGAATCCGAACAAGAACTTAAAAAATTCCACTCATACGAACTTGCCCCATTTACGTTATCTCTTTTCAATGACGAAGGCATGCGCAAATGCGTCAAATCTTCTATGTACAAGGAATTCAAAATACATTCTGGAGACATAAATTCTGGAGATACAATGTATGTCATCGACGGAAGGCACCTGTTACACCGAGTCATTTGGCAACAAGGGGAATCTTTTTCAGTTATTTGCTGTAATTACGTTAAATATGTGCAGTCAAAATATAGGACCAATGTCATAGTCGTATTTGACCAATAGCCGGAAGATGCAGCAAGCTGTAGCACCAAATATGCGGAGCGATTTCGACGATCGCGAAAAAATGCATCCGTAAATATACTTTTTGACGAAACAATGATTCCAACTGTGGTCCAAAGTAAATTTCTGGGAAATGATGCAAACAAAAATCGGCTCATTAAAATGCTGAAAACAAAATTTGAAGCAGAGAATATTGTGGTCAAACAAGCTATAGAAGATGCGGATACTTTAATTATCAATACTGCAATAAGTGCTTAATCAGCATTTGATTTCGTAATTGTTGTCGGCGAAAATGTAGACCTTTTTATTCTTTTGACAGCTCTAACCAAGAAATCTAACATATATATGCTTAAACCAGGAAAAGGAAAAATTTCACAGCAAATATATTCAACTGACAGTATCATAGATAAGACAGCCGCCGATCATATTTTATTCCTGCACGCCTTTAGTGGCTGTGATACAACAAGTGCCCTTTTCAATTAGTGACTTTCCGACGCCTTAGTGGCTGGAACAACAAGTGCCCTTTTCAATCAAGGAAAAATGAAGTTCATTAACGTACTACGAAAAAATCCAAATTTAAGCGAGTTTCTCAAAGCATTCATAAATCCAAACGCTGATCCAGAGATTATTTCTGAGGCTGGGGAACACTTCATTCTTGACTCATGCGGTTACAGTGAAGTGAAAAGTAAAATAATCAAGAAAAATATGACTTTAAACGACTATAGATATAAATGCTTTGTAAAATCAGCATATAAAAGTAAATTCAACATTGCTTCACTATCTCCAACAGAAGTAGCTGCAAGACAACATTCGTTTCGAACCTATCACCAGATTCAGAAGTGGTGTGGGAATGAAAACAATCCAGACAGTGGCGTATATAGGTTTTTATTTCGGAGGGGGCCCATATAATCAAGCTTAGCCCCCCCCCCCCCCCCAGTTTTTTTTTCTCTATTACTGTAAAACAAGTAGAAATTTTCAAATTGAATTAAAATATTGTAATTTTTGGAAAAGATAAAAAATTACGAAGTTTTAAAATTCCCTCGAAAACTTTTTTCAAAATTAAAATTGTTTATGCTACCTTTTTTCAAAATTGAAACCTTAAGCCATCTTTACTTTAGACCATCTTTGGTAGTGACGTTAGCAAGGACTCTCTCCCGAAATGTTTCGAAATTAATGTTTTAAAAACATTTTTATTTAGGTTATCTTTAATACCGTCAAGAGAAAAGGCAGGATTCGGGCGCTGTGCCCCGAAATTTTGCGGCATTGAAGCTTCAAGAATGCAATTTTAAGCTCTATTTTTTTAAACTGAAGGTTCAAAATTTTACTTTTAGCAGAGGTGCCCATTACCCCCAAGAGCAAAAACTTATCATTCAAGAATTCCACGAAGATCCCTCTAAAAACGAGAGCCACACGTGAAAGAAAAAGAAAACAAAAACTTTTAAAAACGCCCCTTAAAAATAATTCAATAGCGTCGCTTACGCAATAATTCTTGATAGGAACAACTGCTTTTAGGCTTTTCTTTGTCTGACAACATTTAGGATAATAAAAGGATTTAGAGACTGTTCTGGAAATTTTTGGGCATGGAGACTGTAATTCTGGAGCTCTCTCTTTTCCAAAAACACATTTTAGAGCTAAAGACTATAGAAAAGTAAGGGGGATATCAACTACCGTTAACTGTTTGAATTTTAAATCTCTAAAATGCCATTTGAGGCAATGTTTGACTAAGGTATTAATGAAGAAGTGGGAAAAGAACTCTCTTCCGAAAATTTTTGGATGTTAAAGTCTTGAAACTGCAATTAAATTACACGTTGTAAAAGCGAAATTTTAAGATCTCCGCCTTCTTTGAATACATGCTTGGCGGATATACGGGCCTCGACTTCCTACCCTAAACCCGCCACTGAGAGGTAGTCTATTCTTTAATTTCATCACTGGTAAAGAGATTGAAAATTACGTTCACCTTCTATCTTGGCCGGCTTGAACTTCTACCTCTTCGATTTTTTTTTTTTTTTTGGAAATTATTTGTGAATAAACTAAAACCGAAAATTATTGCACTTTATTTTAAATTTCTTACTGTGGGAGGAATACTTACACTTTATTTTAAAATTTCTTGCCGGGGAGAAATGATTACACTTTATTTGAAATTTATTGAGTGTAGCATGATTTTAAAGACTATTATTTCCTGACTGACTTGAAAAAAGGAGGAATGAGAAGAAAGAGAGAAACGTAATTTGCTGACTAATAATCTACGTTGAATATTTTTGATTTAAAGATTTCTATTCAAAATGATTGGGATTTTTTCTATGCGTTTTCTAATTGAAATATCTTTATTTTCCCAAGACACGTTCTTTTTTCTCTTGAGTAAAGCGCAAGGGCTCCCTGACCCTCTTGGGTTGCACCACTGCCTGGTGCCATCTAACGAATTATTATTAGCAATAATTATTTATTTATTTATGTATTTCAAGTTAAAAGTATGTGAATAATTTAAGAGTAAACTTAAACCAAATAATAATAACTACCTTTATTAAAAAAAAAAAAAAAAATCCGAATTTTTTTTTCGGGGGAGGGGGAGGGACATAGGAGGCAAAGACCCTCTGGAGTTCTCCCTTATACACACCTTTGAAAACAATGTTAATAGAGAGTGGGTTTTTTTCTTAAGGGTTTTTTTTTTTTTTTTGAGCAAACACGAACCGAACACCCACTTTTGAAAAAAAAATTCTCGATTTCGGGGGAGGGGGGGGGCGGGTCCCCTCGCCGCCCATTTAAATACGCCCTTGAATCCAGAGCAGTGGGGGTGGAGTAGAAATAAGAATGGGTTAGTTCCTGTTAAGATACTTGAACCCCCAGCACCGCAATCCTTATTAAAACTTATTTCTTATAAATGCAAAAGAGGATGTCAAAAAGCCTATGGATGCAGAAAAGTTGAGTTAAAATGCTCCGTTATATGTACTAATTGTACCGGTGATAATTGTCAGAATTCGCAAAGTTCATCACATGGTAGTGATGAAGATGAAGAAACGGAGACGGTTCTAGACAAACGAATGATGAAATAGAAAAGGAAGAAGCTCACGATGAATTTGACGATCCCATCGCAGATGATGCCGGAGAAACTTTTGACGTCTCACTCACTACGAAAGACGTTGAACCAGCAACTCCTGATCCATCAGAAATATCCAAACGGAGAAGATTGCACTGAATTTCCAAATTATGTATTACTTGTGAATTAGGATTACTAGGAAACAGCGTTAAAAAAAACGCGCAGCTTACCTTGACTCAAGACTGTGGAATCGAGTTTTTCTGCGAAAACGCGTTTTAAGTAACTCTTACGATCGTACGCCGAAACTATTGATTTTACAAAAAAGTTTCTATGACATAAAATGTAGGAAATTTTCTCTAGTTTATTTTGTATATTGATGTTTTTGTCGTAGAATAAGTCAGAAAGGAGTTGTAGTCAGATTACCTCTTATAGGCGCCATTTTTTCAAAATGGCGGCGCGAGCGGCAAAGGTGCAAGGTCGCAAAGTGGAAATTCGAAAAGAGCACATCAAAATCTATAAATGTACCAATTTTCAAAACTTCCGGAAAACTTTCCAGGTAAACCCCTTTTTTTCGACCAAATGACTGGACTATGTATGTTTATGAAATAAAAGACAACACATTTAACAGCAGACTATCACTTTATATAACAGTTCATCTCACCTCGTATAACAGTTTGCAGTTCAACATTGTTCAATCCTATATACATATATACACTTCACAATTTTCAAAATACATTTCTTGAAGAAAATGAAATATTTAAGAACGAAATGCAAAATTAGGTCCCCCCGGGAAATACTTTGAAGTTAAAAATGACTTGCGACTGAAAAATGTTCAGTCCCCAGAATCCAGAGTCTATTGCATAGAAAATAATTGCGCGTTGAATCACATTTTAACAAAGGACAGTTTTGTTGGGTGCCTGATGAATAAGTTAACTGACTTTCGATTTTGCTACAAGGGAAACTGCAAACTTGACAAGCATGCATGTACATTCAAACGTTGGTGTCTATAGGATCATTTTGCACAGCGCTTAAAAAAAAAAAAAGCTTTGTGCGAAGTAACAAAGTAACAATAATAATTATTATTATTAATGTATTTATTTATTTATTATGAAAAAAAAAAGTTAGTAGTTTGTTTGAAAACATTTTTAAAGGGGAAAGTTTCTGTACTTTACACCAGGTTAGCTTTAAGAAAAGAAAAAAAAAATATTATAATGCTCATCCAAAACGGTGAGCGATAACCTTGCCTTGACAATGTTTACCTTTTTTAGGGGGTAATAGGGAAGTGTATTTGGTTCTTAATTGAGTTATATTACTTCAATATAGTATTTCAACTCCAATAGCATGTTCCATTTTTACTGAACTCCCCAAAAAGAGGCAGACATTGTCAAGGTTATAGTTCAAGTTACCAGAGGTGTACTATAATATATTTTCAGTAACTTTTCTACACTAAAAAGTAAGTATAAGATGAAAATTGAACTTGTTTATTTGTTTTTCCTCATGACAGATTCTCTTTTTTCAAGATTGTTAGTTCAATTCTCAAATATTGGACAGGCATAGTTCAAACTAATTTTTAAAAACGAAGGTTCAGTCCAGTCCCAGATTATTGCGATTCTCAAGTTTTAAACAGGCACCTTTTCAAAACAGTTTTGAAAAACGAAGACTCGGTCAACCTTAGATTACTGTATAAAACCAGGCACGAGTAAACATTATATTGCGTACAATAAATATTGCATAGTATAAGCATTATGTTGCATATTTTAACTGTCTTCGTTAGTTCATTTCTAAAGGTCTACCAAAGAACGAAAACAAGCACAGAGCAGAGGCAAGAAATAAAGAGCTTCAACCATTACTCAGAAAGTAGAAATCGGTTTTTAAGTAATTCTTTGAGCGTTTTCCATTTAACGACACGATAACGGGGCGAAAATTTCCGGGTAATACAACAACGATAAGTACGCTATCGGTATTGTGTCATTTATTTCTTTACTTTTCCATTCAACCAATATCGTTTCGTATGCCACCGTTCTCCTTCAAAAAAAGCAAACGTTATGTATGAATGTCGTTCCGATTCAAAAGGCGCAACGGTACCGACCAGAATGGTCCGATAAACGACACCGTTCGAACGGATGCAAAGCTGTCCTCCTTGAATCGGGAGGTGGAAAATCGCATAGCACATGTTAGTTATTTTGCTCGCTATAATATCGGCTAACGACAATCGTGTACGATCTATCGCTGTCGTTAAGTGGAAAAGCGCTCTTACGGTGCAGTAGTTGGGGGGAGGAAGAGGTGGTAAGTTGGTTTCAAAATACGTTTTCTCCCCCCAATGTCCGATTTTTTAAAAATTTAGGTGGTTAAAATTATCAAAACAAGACATATTTTGCCTACCTTATGCCCTGCATTTAAAAATGATCCCCCTCCCCCCGTCCAAATTATTATTTCGCAACTACACCACCTTATACAAGTGGTCGAAAATACGTTGTGGTTGCAATTCAATTTCATACGTTAGTTCGTTCCACGTCAGTTTGCTTGCACAAAAGTATAGCGATCTTGTGATATATATCATGATTATTACGATTATTCTTTTATTTTATTTTTTATTAATTAAATGGCGTTAGGTCAAGGTATGACAAAAGATGAATATCACTATATGATGAAGGTTATTCTATTATTCAACGGCAGCCAATCGTGTAAGATCTTTAACAGAAAAAATGGGGACTTTTTAAATTCCCACAGGGTTTTACAGCAACTCTTTTTTGAGAAAACTGTTAAGGTTTAAAAATCGAGTCAGTAATCTGAAGTTCTTCATAATAGCATTACTCTGTTAAAAATACGCCTGACCCTGGACGCAGGGCCGCCGTTGGAGGGGGGGGGGAATACTGGACCTCTAGTACCGGGCCCGGAGCTTTGGGGGGCCCGTAAGATTATGAACATGTTTTCCAGTTTTAGTGTCAATAATTTCATGAAAAAAAAAGCTGTTTTTCAAAAAAAAAAAAAAAAATCGCTTTCCAATGCCGATTCTCAATATGAAGCAATTGCTAGTACAAACACTAATGAATGAAACACGCTTGTTGCAAAGGAAATCGCACCGCTTTTTAAAATCATCTGGCGATACAAATCACGTGAAAATGAAATCAGGTGCACACTTTCGTAACTAAAAAAGTTTATCTGATTTTTTTTTTCTCTCTCTTTTTTTTACACTTGCAAATGTGCGGAAACGACGGCAAAAATTATGAAATTGGGGGGGGGGGTTATGGGGAGCCCGGCATTAAAATTGGTACCGGGCCCCATCGCTGGTAGTGGCGGCCCTGCCTGGACGAGTCCATTTGGAGGGGGATGGAGTTTTGATATTATAACAAGGCCAATAACTATCGCAATACGTTATTGGGGAAGCAAACTGGCTTTCATATCCCCTATTTTAACAAATGGAATCGCTTAATCCTTCGCCAATCGGAATTTAAGTTATCAAAACCTGGCTTGCACTCTCTATTTCTCTTCTTTGCTCTGAGCTAACAATAATAAATGAAAAGCACTTCAGAAAAAAAAATAAATTAAGTAGTAAACTCCTGCATGTAATTTATGCATTGAGATGTTCGTATCTTTTTTTTTTTTTACAAATTTTAAATCAGGGCTTATGACAGTACTTTGGCAGTTCTTTCGTTTTGCATGAAGTCTGAAAATGTTTTCCAGAATCTGGAATGGAGGATTGTATACACAGATTTAAAATGTTTACAAACTTTGGTTCAAAGCTATGAAGTTAAAAAGTAGTTTATTCAGATGGTCACGATATTTTTCTGGGTGTATCGAACACATCGGGCCAATAAGAGATGAAACGATTCCAATGCCCCCTGTGTGTGTGTGTGTGTGTGTGTGTGACGCGATGACGTATGGGGGGGGGGTTTTGTAAATGAGCATTACGTATATAACTTTGTTATTGATCTAAGTCCCTCCCATATACACAGAAACAATTTTGGTATCTGTACAAATTTTTTTTTTGTCCTACTTTCCACAATAGTAATCCACTTAACTACTGATTTACTCTTAACTGCAGTAACCCCCCGTTATATCGCACGTCGCTATAACGCTTATTCGGATCGATCGTGCATTACCATGGTCTCACGCAAAATTTTGTTAAAAGAAAAAAAAGTTGATCGCTTTTGACGTAGCAGAAAAAGGAATTTACATTTTTTAGATAAAGTATTTTCTTATTTTTATCAGTGGATTGAACTGGCATGGTTTTCATGCGTCAGAATTCGTCTCAGTTTTAACTATAACTTCTTTATTCGTATTCTACTCCCCCATAAAAAAAGTAAATGTTTTAAATTATTCTTTTTTATTTTAAAAGAATCGTTGGTAAACTAAAAAAATCTAATGTGATACTAATCTAGATTATTTTCGTACGTGCATATTTCATTAATTTGTACGTTAACTAAATCGTTGCTTTTAAGATTCTTCGTTATATCGGGTTTTCGGACACAGCTCACTTTTTGTTGTCTTCTGACAAGAGCGATGTAACGAGGGGATACTATACTTTTCCTTTGAATAAGATATTCTTTTCACCACTGTGATAATGATTTAAATATTTAAAAGGGATTCTGTTTCAGGAGCAAGAGTTCCAATTTCGAATGGCCCGAGGATGTTCGATGTCACCCAATCCTGAGTTCTTTTATTGTTTTCAGTTTGCTAAAAGAAACTATGGAAAAACCTATAATTGAATTACACATGAATTTGTACATGTCCTCACGATCCAAATGGCGTGAAGTGAAGGTTTTTCCACAGAACAAGTCTTTTTGTTTTTCATGGAAATCCAAACTGTACATGACGGTGAAGGGAAAAAAGGACTTGTATGAAGTTTGTGCACTCTCTGTGATGACTGGTACACACACTGTACACTCACTAGGCTGCCCGGGTACACTCACAGTTGATTGGTACTTGTTGACTAGCGTTGTCCCGCTCTGAAACTGATGTCAGCTGCTATGAATATAGACCATCTTTGTCCGCCATTTTATTCTCTAAAAAAGTTAGCATTCTGTAAGCTCACAATGATGATTCGACCTTGTTGTATCTTGCTAGTTTTTATAACAGTTTAGCAATTGATGGAAAATTAAAGTTCGGGGAAATTGCGATGTGTCCGAGAGAGACTCTTAAATTATTTCAGGTATCAACAAACTTAGAACTTGTTTTTTATGAACGGGAATTTAAAACACTTTGATTATATGTAAACAAGATCTTAAATGTTTTTATTGGAGGATGGGAGGATAATTTTAAAGTTTCTAATATTCACAGCTAAAGACATTTTTTTTTTAAATGAAAAACTCAGTTCAACTTCCAAACAGTTCAGCCCCAGATTATTGTTAATTATTAAGTTTTGTATAGTCACCATTCAAAACAGTTTTGAAAAATGAAGGCTCGTGTTCATATCTAAAACCAGGAACGACTAAATAATTACAATACATATTGTGTAGTATGAGTACTATAATGCATATTTTAACTGTTTTTGGAAGTTTATTTCTAAATTCTGATCGAAAAACGAGGAAAACTAACGAATACTATGATTAAGTTTCCTTCAGTAAACTTGAGAACTAAACTTAAGTAAGGTATGTCATGAACAACGTAATTATTTGCACTGGAAAAAGATTTCCTTTATTCCGAATAAAGTAAGTACACTTCGCAATCTTATGCTTCAATAATATGTATTTTATTGAAGCATAAGTATTTGTATTACTTTTTAGAGTTTAAAAATTTCAAAGTTTCGTTCTAAGAATTATCAATTATAATTTTGTCACTGTTTTCATTTATCTTATTACTCTTCGCAATTAAAAAAAATAACTCTTCAAAATATCACTAAATATCGCGCAACAAACACACCCATGAATTGCAACAATGGATGACAAAATGGCAGACGTGATAGAGACATATTGTAACAGCTTCAGACTCGATGATGAAAAACAATGATACCTCCGTCTTGGTTTTCATTCTTTCTGTTCTGGAAGCTACAAAAACGTACTCTACAAGCACCCCGAATTCGGGGAATTTTTTGTTCCGTCCTCAGCTACAGCAATACAAGAAGTGTGGAAACACATAGATCAACTTTTCATGCTGATTTGCTCTCAAGGTGAAGCTGATTTTCAAGACAAGATAAAACAATAATCAACTAAGTAGAAACTGCATATTAATCTTTTCAGTGTCGTTGCGAGAAATTTTTCAAGGGGCTGGGGTCATCTGAAAATTTTCGAAATCAAAGGTCAAAAGCGCGATTTTAGGCCCTTGCATGTATGTCCACATATATAATTTTCTTGCTTCATGGGAGGGGTTATGACCCTCTATCATCCTTGGCTTCGCCCCATTTTTAAAATTTGTTCTGCCTGCTTACTTGTTCAATATGCTTTTCGATCATTCCAGATTTTGTTCACAGACGTTGGAAAATGTTTTTTCATTAATTCATATTATATTCTTACATGTTAGGGAAGGTTTTTCAATTTCAGATCACATGTTTTGACGTCGAAAGGTGTTTAATTCTCAAGAATATTCAAGATTAATTGCCTTTCAATAAGTTTTGATTTGATTTCAATGCGTTGAAAAAATTTTTGATCTGAGACAAAAATTTTGAGTCGAGGAAATTTTTTTAAACGCATATAAAACTGTAATTCCGTATACAGTGAAACCCCGAATTTACGCGCCTCGAATCTACGTTTTTCTAGCACTTTATTTAGTTTTTAAATAGGTTTCATTTGATTAATGCTTTCTATTTATTTCCCGTATTTTTCATTTTCCCTCACTTTACGTTTTTTAACCCAGTCCCTCGAGAAACGTAATATCAGGGTTTCCCTTCATATATAACGATGAGTTCCTTTATTTAGTCACTTGTTAAGTGCTGAATTGAATATAAATAAATCGTAATGATTCAATAGTAATTGAAGGTAATGAAATCTTGCTGCAGCATGACAGGACTCTATTTCCCATCTTCTATACATCATCCATCCGTCTAGTATGAGCACTTTTGTAGCTTTCTTTTCGGGATCGCAGATGAGTATGTAGAGCGGGCTCAGGACTCGAAGAGCGAGAGCAGGTCGTCGTTTCCGGCGGAGGAGGTTGCGCCGGAGGCGGCGCCCGGCGCCACCGCTGCGGATCCGCCGCCGCCAGACAGTTCCGGGGGGTCGAGGTAGGAAAGCAACTCCATCGGGTCCACGACGCTCTCGGGCAACAGCTGAAACAGATTCATCATTAATTTTTGAAACTATTTCATTTCATCAGAACAAGGACAACACACACTTGTTGTTGTTTCTGAAACAACTTGAGAACCCGAGCCCGAGTAGACGCATCTACCCGATTTAAGGTGGAATAAGTACGGCTTCCGTTTTTACGAGCACCATTAAGGTGGAAGTCCGATTTAGTTCAGAGCGCTCTGCTTGTATGATCCAGACCAAGGGCCGAGCAAACCCCTGATCTTGTTCCCCTAGAGATATCGTTTCACTTGGAGGACTTCGTGACCACGACCCTTATTTTACTTTGCCCATCCACCATTAGTAACGACGGTGGATCTTTGATCGGCTAGGATCGAACCCAGGACCCTCCGGTCACGACTCCGACTCTTTACCGATCGGGCTATCACTGCCTGGCAGACACTCACTCACTGGCGTCATAGTTCAAAAGGCCCTAAATACAAATTTTGCTGCAATTCAATTTTACAGATTTTTTGTTGTTGCTTATTCAACGATAGATTTATTCGAAAAATTTAAAATTTTGCTCCTGCGGGATTTTATTTATCAGCTAAAATAATTTGTTAAAAATATAATAGCATTTATTAACGTTAAAAAAATGTCTGTCTTCTAGTTTTTTACAGCATTGTTTACACTTGGAGAAAAGGTATTCTTTCTCATAATGGCAGCATATACCAAACAATTTTTTCTAGAGAAAAAAATGAACATTAAATAAAAATAAAAAAAATCCTTAACCCCGAAGGTTGAAGAAAAAATGATAAATCTCGCGGTTAAAGGATCCATAAGATTTAAATAGAGTTAAAAGTTTCTCTGCAAAATATGGAAAACACGAAAAAGGAAAAATAATCACAAGTTATGGTTGTCACTACAATAAAATCAAGAAGGAAATTTGAAATCCCTTTTAAAAGTCTTACTTTATTCTAAAACCATTCATAAGAGTTCTGTTCGTTACCAACTAAAAAGACATCGTACCCAATCACCTGAATTAAGGTCTAAAATTGTATTTAAAATGAACTAAAAAAGAAAGGTTACACTTTCAAATCTATATAACTTAGGAAGTCCAAACAAATTCCGTCATACACAGAAAATTCGTTCTTTCGACTGTTATCACTATCTTAAATGTGAGAGTTAGTTCTCACTACCAAAATTTCAAAAGAAAGCTTATTCAATTGTTGATTAATATTTCATACCAATAATAAGTCATACCAAGATGAGAACCAGCCGAAAACACCCACGAACAAGTAATTTTTTCAACAAAAACATAATTACTAAAGTCGATTCATCTGTTTAGGAGATACCACGACACAGAGACATAGACAAGTATAATTTTTAACACCCTTCGCTTCATCAGCGGTGGTTAAAATAGTCTGTGGAGTTAGCGACAAAAACAGCCTAAATATTTCACTTCCGGATACCAGTGTGAAATTTGGTACAGAGCTTAGGTACATATATAAGAACAAAAAACCGCCGGGAGACACTTGATCAGGGGTCATGAACTTCGTGATGACGTCATCAAGATGACCGCTTTTACAGGTAAATACGTTCGTTTAATTGCTTAAACTCGATCATAGATTAAAATATTGCAAAACTCAAAGGTATCATCTGAAAGCTCTTTAAAATAGCTATTTAGAAATATTTAATTTTTCTTTCTGAGGTCAAGGGCCCACCTGTAATGACGTCATCAAAATGGCCGCTTTTAAAGGTAAATGCGTTTGTTTAACTCCCCCTAAAACTCCATCATAGATTTAAATATTTCAAAACTCAACTATATCATCTGAAAGCGCTTTAAAAGATCTATTTATAAAGATATAATTTTTCTTTCTGAGGTCAAGGGCTCACCTGTGATGACGTCATTAAAATGGCCGCTTTTACAAGTAAATACGTTCGTTTAAATGCTTAAAACTCCATCATAGATTCAAATATTGCAAAACTCAAACATATCATCTGAAAGCTCTTTAAAAGAGCTATTTAGAAAGATTTAATTTTTCTTTCTGAGGTCAAGGTCCCACCTGTACTGACGTCATCAAAATGGCCGCTTTTACAGGTAAATACGTTCGTTTAACTCCCCCTAAAACTCCATCATAGATTCAAATACTATTGCAAAACTCAAATGTATCATCTAAAAGCTCTTTAAAAGAGCTATCTAGAAAGATTTAATTTTTATTTCTAAGGTCAAGGGCCCACCTGTGATGACGTCATTTGAGGCCATTTTGATGACGTCATTACAGGTGGGCCCTTGATCTTAGAAAGAAAAATTAAATCAGCTCTTTTAAAGAGCTTTTAGATGATATAGTTGAGTTTTGCAATATTTGAATCTATGATGGAGTTTTAGGGGGAGTTAAACAAACGTAGTTACCTGTAAAAGCGGCCATTTTGATGACGTCATCACAGGTGGGCCCTTGACCTTAGAAAGAAAAATTAAATCTTTTTAAATAGCTCTTTTAAAGAGCTTTCAGATGATATATTTGAGTTTTGCAATATTTGAATCTATGATGGAGTTTTAGGGGGAGTTAAACAAACGTATTTACCTGTAAAAGCGGCCATTTTGATGACGTCATTACAGGTAAGAACTTGACCTCAGAAAGAAAAATTAAATCTTTCTAAATAGCTCTTTTAAAGAGCTTTCAGATGATATATTTGAGTTTTGCAATATTTCAATCTATGATGGAGTTTTAAGCAGTTAAACGAACGTATTTACCTGTAAAAGCGGCCATTTTGATGACGTCTTCACGGAATGACCTTGAGTTCCGATCAAGTGTCTCCCGGCGTTTTTTTGTCCTCTTATATGAATTTAAGCCCCACATAAAATTTCAGACTGGTATCCGGAAGTGAAATATGTTTGCACTAACTCCACGTACTAAAATACATTTTCACATAGCTATTTTTTGAAAAAAAAAAAAAAAAAAAAACCTTCACTCGCAAATACTTACATTCAGCCCTTCTTGGCCTTGACCTTCGCCCTCAATCACCGCTGCGGGGTCAAAGTGAAGGTCACCGAGGTCAGGTACAACGGGCGGCAGGGCGGCGTCCCGGGGCGCAGGTGCGGGCTGACTGTTACCCCCATCGGAGGGAGGCACGCTGGGAGGGCCCCCCATGGAGTGGGGCGTGTGGGGGCCTTGGATGGGCGTGGTCGCGGATGACGTCACTGCCGTGCCACGCTGGGCGGGGGCGGATGGATCGTGCAGGTTAGATATGCCCATTTGCTGTAGGATGAAGAAGAATTATTAATTCGAAAAGAAAGGAACCTTTGAGCAGTTTTCAACAGCAAAATAAACGTAAGAAACCTTAGATTCTCTAAAATAACAAAAAATAACCGACCAGTGAATAAACATTCTCAGTGAACGAAAAGCTGGTAATTTTTCGAAAAAATAAGGTTTGAAAACTTTTATCTTGGCAGTACTATACTAGAATGCAACTTAACTTGACACTGAACGTCACTAGGGGCGAAGCTAATAAGAGCTCACAAGCAGTCAGCGTCCTCCTCTAATTCGCCAAGTAGGCTGTGACGTTTTATCTAGCTCGTTTTTCATAGGCTAACATCACGCTGACGTCACGATGTTGTTGTCAAGAAAGGTTGCAGTGTAGTATAACTTCTTTCAACATATTTTCATAGAAAAAAATCTAGAAAATGGTGTATCCATTAGTTTTGAGGGTATTCATTCATCGGGTGAGGGCCCTTTTTTTCATTTTCAAGCCCTGGAAACCAGACGCTGAAACACAATTGCTCTCCCATTTTTTTTTAATAACTACACGTATCAGCAAAATTTTTTTACTGTCATGTACCAAAAATAGTTTTTAATGATGCTATGAATTTTTGAAGAAGAAATTGTGCTTAGCTTGGCTGTCTATTCACTGGTCCGTCTGCCCTACAACTTTTTTCAAATGAAAAAGTTAACGTAACATATACTGTTTCCGCAAGAAATTTCTTCATTTAGCTCAAGCAGCCAATGTGACATATTACAATTTATAAAAATTATTCGCCTTCATTCATACTTATACAGTAGGGTGGGGCGAAAAATATTTTTATATACAATTAACTCCTAATAGTGCGGAAAACTTGCCTACTAGCTTCTAATAATGGAAAAATAAGGGAGATGAGGTAAGGGAAATACCACCGAGCTGCTTATCATGACAACGCGTCTGTTCACATGGTAGTGACAACCAACTAGCGCTCAAGAGCGCACGCAAAAAAAAAAAAAAAAGAAGCACTTACCTGTTCGTGCTGGCTGAGTGACTTTTCCATGGCAGCCAGGGGGTCGAGGGCGGATTCCTCAAGATGGGAGAGCGGGCTGAAGTCGCTCGCTTGGGAGTGGAACTCGTAACCCCCGTTCGGAATGCCGGGAGAACTGTTCGCCGGAGCTGGGAAAAGAAAAGCGGGAGATGAGATCTTGCCTATTGGTTGAAAAATTGATTTCGAAACTCAGGGGCTCCTCGGTGGGCGTCAAGTCACAATTTCTGATTCGACAAAATTTGAGTACGATGGTTCTTAAAATTTATGCACAACTTTGCAATCTTTTATGACATCTGTTCAAAGTAAATAAAGATAGTGTACTGGTGCGCCATTTTCACATGTCTGTTTTGTGTTATTATCGCCTGACGCGACATGGAAATTCTTTTGGCCACCAATGCTTGGACCCCACGCATTGAAACCTTCAGACGAAAACATGCTGTTTTGCGTCTATCAACACCAAAGACAGGGGACTCTCAAGAATGCAAGCAAATAGTCAACAAGTGTTCGTTTTCTGTGAAATCCAGCCATGTGCTTATTGTGTACAACTGTAATTTGGCGAAATGTTGACATTTGTTGTGCCCAGCGAGAATTCCTGTTTGGTGTGAAGCGACATCCATGACACTATTCTTGAACATAAATTCTAGTAGAAGGTAAACGTTTTGACAAGAGAGCGGTAATAACTTTCATCGTTCTCGGGCGTTGTCAGATAAACATACCCTCACGGAAAGGCTCCCCCCTCCCGAAATGGGGGGAGGGGGTCAGCGGGGAGAAGCGATCTTGAGAGCGAACGATATGGTCGATGTTTGTCGCGCAGAGCCTAAATATCTATTTTGTAATATGTGTAACATAGCTGTAAATAGTTGTAAAAATAAAAATGTTGGATTATAACTTGCATCCTCTGTCTCAGTCAACCAAAGAACAGAGTCCCCAAAACGGTGCAATATGTGTACCTTCGAGTATTCTTACATTTTTAAAGATCCGGAGTTTCATTCGGTAAATTAAAAATACACCCTGCCCGAGAATTTAAGCTCGGGGTGCCCCTGCTGACACTGATCAAATACGGCACTCATTTTGCAAAGGTTCTTTATTTCCAGTGGCTAGGCAAAAATTATAGAGAACAATAGAGCTAAACAGAACACTGAATAAAGGCATTGCCTTGGAAGTGATCTTACCTCCCAATATCTGGTCTCCTCCGTACAAAGGCGGATCCTAAAAATTTTTTAAGGGAGAGGCGATTGATTTTTCGAACTTACTTTTTGCTACGCATACAGGTTTACAAATATTGATCACAAAGGATAAAGGATTCGCGGAATTCAATTTCGAAACACTTTCGGGATAGACTCGGTTACTCTCTATTCCTGACTGATGAGTTCTAAAAAGAACGGAACTGCTGTCTCTGGATGGTCTAAATGAGCTGGCGCTGTAAAATGTGTAGTTCTGCCTCAGCCCTGCTTTGGGGCAGTATCTTGATACTTAAGGACATTACAGGCTGTTCATACTCACTTTGCATGTCCGCCGAGTGCGGGGCGAGGCTGGTGGGCGTGGCAGGGTAGGGGGAGGAGGAGGAGGAGAGCCCCTGCCCCATCTCCCACGCCGAGGTGGTCGGCATCGTCATGCTGCCCGGAGAGGTGGCCTTGAAGCGCTTCGCACCGCAAGACTCCACTGCAAAAAAGAACGAATATGTAGATATTCACTTTCGCTAAGAACATTCTAACCTACAAGAGTGGGTCGGAGGTAGTGTTGTTGTTTCACGCCCCCATTGGCCAGCAGATCTAGACGAGGTCCATGACTTTGTACACTCTCAAAAAATCCAACACCAGTAAAGGATCGTCAGCCACATCTTGTCGGTCCGAAGCACCGAAGAATGCGGACAGGAGATGCCTGCTCAATGGAACAGCTGGCACACATTTCAAAGCTCTTCGAAAATTTCATAGTTTTAAGATGACTACAGGCCCGTCATTTAGGGGGGTCAAGGGAGTCAATAGACTTTGAAAAATCAATGTATTAGCATGTAAGTGGGCGTGATTTTTACTGTTTTCCGATGAAATTGCATTGTGTTTGCACCCTTTGACCCCCCCCCCCGGAAAAACTTGAAATGACAGTCCTGGACGACTACTACCTAGGCGGGCAAGAATAGTGCGTTACTGTCTAGTAAAACCTTGAGCAAGGGAGTCTAAAGGGCGAGGGCAATGATATCAATGGTGCTCTGGAGGGACACAAGAGATCTCTAAAAAGTTGATTGAAGCCGACGGCCCAGTAGGGGCTCACGAGCATCTTCCTTTGTCAAAGTGTCCGCAATCTCATTAACCTCAAGATTTACTTGAGAAGGAATGCATTGTAGATGTATCTTTTGCGATGTGGCAAGTCATTTTAACTTGTTGGGGTGTAATGTCGTGTTTACCGAAAAAGTAAAATGTCCGATTCTGGGCTAAACTTTTATTTACAAAGAATAGTACAAAGAATCTGCACGAATGTTCATTTAAGATTTGATGGCTTTTCTTAAAAACTGTCACAGCTGTTACTATATCCCAGGGCGAGTTTGCCTCCCTCACGATCAGGGGATGGTACAACTTAAAACCTCAATGAACCAAAAACAATAATCACTTCTTAATTTCTTTGAAATCAATAAACAATTAAGCAAATAAATAAATAATGAGGAGAAAATTACCTCCATCGTTCTCTTCCTTGACGGCCTTGATGGAGACTGGCTTCCAGCTGGCCGTTGCGTCTATGGTCACTTCCTCAATGTCCGAGTTGCTCAGGTTGGTCAGGATGCCCCAGATGTACTGGTCCACCTCCAGGCCCTCCAGCAGGGCGGGTTTGCTGCGGAGGCAATCAAGACTGTGACACTCTTTACACACACACACATATATTTACAAAGAAGAATTTTACTGATAAAAGATGAATGCAAAAGCGGATATTATTAACAGAAATTCTAATTGCAAAAACAAACGCTTTGTGAAAATCGCGTTCGCCAAAACGGAGCCATTTCGCACACAACTATTAAAAAAAAGTGAAAAAAAAAAAAGAAAAAAAAAAGAAACGGTAAGTAAAATGTCTCTTGCATTCGTTTTCTTTCTTTTAAAATCGTTTATCAACGAAAAAAGAAGAGATTTTTTTTAAATTTATGTATTTATTTATTATTTATTCATTTAGATCTTTTGACCGTTTTCAATTTTTAAGGCTTTACGAGTTGTTTATCTTTTAATATTTTAATTGCAGTTATTTTAACATGTATGAAAATTGCGGCATTTCACAAAACAGGCTGAAAATTAAGGTTTCCATGGAAAATCACTCACTTGCACACAGGACACCGCCAAGCTCCCCTCTCACAATTCAGCTGTAGGTAGGATTCCAAATCAAAACACTGCACAAAAGGGAAAGAGAGAAATTAAATCACAATAAATGACAGATATTAGTTTGAGCATATCGCACCTATGCTACAAAGTGCCACAACTCAAAAAACTACGTTTTCCAGGAATTGCAAAAAACTGTTCCAGGCTGACTAGGCACATTTTAGTATTTTTGAATTTGTCAACATGAAGACCGATACATCTCAAACTATATACGTTAGTTATGCACGTTACTCTACGACGGCTGGACGACAACTCAAGATGTGGCATTTCAGTAGAAGGGGTCCTATGCATCTTGATAACAACAAAACGCCATAACTGTCCTTTGGCGGCTGATTTTTCAATGCAACTTCTGGCTCTTTTGAAGATTGGTAGAGACGTGTAAACTACGTCTAATGACGATTATAACTTGTGGCACTTTTGTAGCAAGGGTGCGATATATTAATGATCGAAGTTAAGGCGGGCAGCGGGTAAATCTTAACACACTGTATTAATATTCCACATGTTCGATTTCTTCTTCAATTTAAAAATTAGTTGGAAAATATACTTATGTTTATCAAATTGCAACACTAGGAAAGAATCACCTGAAATGAATGAAATACAAACAACTGAATGCAAACAGTAGAAGAAATGCACGACAAAATTTCCAAAAGTATGCATGCAGATTAAGGTGTTCAAAATCAAAATTTGGTGAAACTCTCATGCGGTTCAAACATGCCATGCCGTCGTGGCATAGAATTAAATGATTTTTGAATGTGTATTTGAGGAGTACTATTTCATATTGCTTCCAATTTGTCATAAAGTTCAGCAGTACTGACTACCGTACAAGCGTCACGAACAAATTATCGACTGGAATATCAGCAGAAATGCTCAATAGTCAATGTCATAAGAATATGCAGGCCAAGTGAAAGTCGTTATACTGCGAAAAGCTATACATGGTCGGCAATTGTTTTGTTAAAATAGTTTCACGAATGCGTTAAGCCATTTTACAATGGTACGACTTACGTTTTTCCTAACTTTTCGCGGATGATTGGATTCGATGAGTTCTCATCGGGAGTTGCTCCAATATGTTTCATCGACGAAACAGAATCAGAGCAGCAAAATCCGATGAGTTTTGCTCGAAATACGATGAGATTTGGAGCAAATTACGAGCAGTGCAGTCCCGTAACGATGAATTTAAGATCAATTTTGGATGCTGAGCTCATTTTTATCGGGAGAGTTGATCGGAAGGATATCGCTTTCCGATGAAAAGTAGCTCATCGAAAACCGTACTCGGATACTGATCGGAAAGATGTCATCGTGCGTTACGGGATCAGTTTACGAGGAGTTCGATGATCGTCCGAGCAAATCCGATGAGTTGATGCTACTTGGGTTGAGGGACCCGAAAGCCTCAGAAGATGAGATTGTCCATGATGCCGATTGGCATCCAAGATTATCACGTCCAGTATGAAGCTAGCAGGTACATACTAAAAGACGATGCTCACCGCAATGGCGTCTGACGCAAATTGAGCCATTGATGTAGTCCAAGCTAAAACTAGACTCATCAGACAAGACGATTAGTCACCAACAAACTTTAATGTCTCTGTTTGCTAGCAACGGACATCGATGGTTCAGTGTCAAAGGGAAACCTTTGTAAAATAATCCAGGTAGTCATTCCATTAAGCAGCAGCCACTGATGAATGGTAGGAGCAGACTACACATTTATGCTGGAAGAATGAATTGGATTAAAAAAAAAAGTGCTCCAAATATATTTTTGCTATGTGATTATTAAATATTGGAACGTAATTTACATCAGTAATTACTTTTGTCAATTTTATTCCCGTTAAGTTCCATTCAGTACAGTGCCTAGCGTGCTGTAACGCGAATAGGGAGATCGCATGTTCGATCCCCACTGCTTAAAACTCGTGTTTTTATTTGACTCAACTAGCCACAGCATTTTTTTCTTTCTTTTTTCTTGCCTTGAAATTTTGAACTAAAATTGGATTTTCGGTAAAAAGCACCGGCAACATGGATGACTTTTCAGGAAAGGCAGGAAACGCACCTGTATGTGCTTGCAGTCTTGCCCCCTGGCGGGCAGGGTGATCCTCTTGAAAGTGATGGGGCACTTGAGGGACACCTTGATGGCCGTCTGCTCCACTCCCTCTTCTGGCGCCCCCTGGGGGGTCTGGGTTGCGCCGCCCCCCGACGACGAGAAGTGGCGTTTGACCTTGGCCACGCAGTGCTCGGCGGGAAGCAGGCGCTTGCGCAGAAGCCCCTGCAGCACGGAGCGCACGGTGGGGCGGTGCACCAGTTGCAGCAGGAACAGGTGGGACTGTGGGGAAAAGCAATTTGGTGAGTTTTGGGTCTTGCTTACGGTTAGATTGATTTTCTGTACCGTATTTTCCTGCATATTATCCGCGGCGGCGTATAATTCTCAGGCTACAAAATTGGGCAAAAAAAAAAAAGTCTTCGTATAATCTACCAATAATAATATGGCACAGAACGAAGTTGATTTTGATTTTACTTAAAATCTTAGCAAATAAATTAACATGAACAAATAATTTCTAAACTTAACTGAAATTTTTCTGAGAGGTAAAGATTTATTCTTGAAATCTTTATTTTGTACGCTAATTACTTTAAGGTAATGAGTGAATAGTGAGTTAGGACAAAGGCGCAAACAACGTAGCGTAGTGCAAATGGCGACTTCGTTGTCTGTCATGTTGTTTA
Organism: Uloborus plumipes; assembly: GCA_038373865.1. Classification (NCBI taxonomy): domain Eukaryota; kingdom Metazoa; phylum Arthropoda; class Arachnida; order Araneae; family Uloboridae; genus Uloborus; species Uloborus plumipes. The sequence goes on along the minus strand of JAXGGA010011476.1, from coordinate 15,033 downwards.
TTTTACATAGCCAGAATCTGTATTGCTGTTTATTTTACACAGCCTCAATCGCGGAAAAGGACATTTAGGCGTTGTAAAATAAGCAACATTACAGATTTAGGCTATGTAAAATAAACAACATTACAGATTTAGACTATGTAAAATAAACAACATTACAGATTTAGGCTATGTAAAATAAACAACATTACAGACATCTAAGCCGGATTAAGAGAAGAAAAAAGAAAGCAGATAATCCGCATCTCCTTAATTTTACTTTTTAACAGATAATCCAAGAATAATACGCAAGAAAATACGGTATTTGTTTTGTTCTATAAATACAGAAACCCCTCGTTATAGCGTACTTGTCGGGAGGCAAAAAAAAAAAAAAAGTGCGATGTATCCGAAAAAGCGATTTAATCGAGGTCATAAAAACTGTCGATTCAGTTCATAAACAAATTAACAATACGTGCACTTCCAAAAAAACGTATTTTATTATCATATTTAGAACAATTTTCTTAATAAAAAACAAAAGAAACTTAGTTCGATTTTTCTTACAAAATGGAAAAAAAAAAAAAATGTTTCATGGTGGAATACGAAAGGCAGTTTAATCTGCAACGAATTAAATGCATGGAAAATATGGCAGCTATGTTCTATGGTTTAAAGAAAGGAAAAAATACTCATCTCGGAAATACACCTTTTTTTTCACCTGCGATGGCAAATGAAAAGAATGATTTTTTTAAAAATCTTTTTTCGGGAGACAAAAGAAAAGCACGAAAAATCCGAAAGAGTGATATAACGAGCACTTCTTTTTATAACAGGTGCAATGAGCGAGAACGCGTGAGCAGTAAAAACTTGACTGCTTTTTCGTACTCACTGATCCTACGAACTATAAAATGAAGAGGTCCGTTTCCGCTTCCACTTCACCAGTCATCTCTTAGTGGTCAAGCTATATACAAGTTTGGCAGAAATACAAATTCATTTCACTCTATCAAATAACACTTTTCAGGAATTCAATAGAAGGACAATGCCTGATCACTAAGCCAATTAGTAGGCTCTTCTTAAATGTATAGTAATATAATATCAGCAGTAAGTATTGCAATAATGATCCTTACACAGCAGCAAGCAGTGACAGTGATCTGAATGGTATTCCTTCCGGGTTGGCACACCTCCTTAAGGTGCAGGGGTCGGTGAGTCTTTCCCCCCTCTCCGCCTCGGTCGATGCTTAGAGGACATGCGTTCACAGATACCTGAAAAGAATAATTCTGCAGTCAATGATGTTGATTATAATATGTTCAAAGTTACAAAAAGTTTTCTTCGAATGTGTTCGACTAAATAAGTTATTAATGTGTGTGCGTCAACTAAAACCATGCACTGTTAAAACTACAGGTTGCACAAGGTACCTTAAGGGTGAAACGTTGTAGCACCAACGGCACACCCTGAGGGGTGACACATGACTCCGTATGGCACCCTTGAAGGTGCCATAAGACATATGGAATCTTCAATGGTGCCATAGGGAGTCAAGTGGCACCCCTTTAGGGGCTGCTGATGGTACTACAACGTTTCACTCTTAAATGTGCCTTGTGCAACCTGTAGTTTTAATAGTGTGTGGCCAACATCCCCTTCTTGTATGTAGGATAACAAAACGTCTGTAGATCTCGAATTTATTGTTATCAGAAAGCCTCACTGGTGGTAACGCGTTATCAACAAGAAGTTTGTTAGCAACAGGCAGAAATAGTTGTTACGAAAGAGTCTGGTCAAAAGTGCCTGATCTCTAAAGCTCTAGATTAGCGCCAACGGGACCATTATATTGAAAATGGCTACCAAAAAATCATGTCCCAGTCGTGAAAAGTGGCAACCATGTATTCCTTTATTTGCTACAAATAATATCACGCTGCAACACTCATCTGATCAGGATAACACTTCGATGCGAAATTCCATGTGGGCACTGTTTAAACCCTTCTCTTGAGTTTCTAGTAATGGCCCCTCTACACACTCGAGAAAATCCGAAGGCATTCCTTGAAGAAGCTTATTCAAAGACAGGCCTTGAGGAAAGCCTCAAAATAGGGCGGTCTCCACACCACACTCTTCAGAAAATACGAAGCCCTGCCTTGACTATTTTCTTAAGTCTGAACACGCTACGGAAATCATACGAAGGCTAGCTTGTTGAGGAAAACCTCCTACCCATCCACACCTTAGAGCAGGAATACTTCTTTTCAAAGATCCACACAGTACGATCGGCGTTGAGGAAGATCGAATACAATTTTAAATGGGAAATTCCGGCCTCAAGGTCGAGGATTCGTGGGAATATCTCAACAGAATTCCCATACACACATAAAGGTTTTTCTCAAGGAATGAGGTCTCGAGAAATTCCTTCGGATTTGCCGTTGCATGCGAATGCCCATTAAGCGTCATCTTGATTTTCTAGAAATAAATTTATTTTCTTGTCGCTTCAGATTGAATATTTTCAATTAAAGTAATAAAATCAGATTCTTGATGTTTTTACGTCTACTCACATTCAAAAACTGTTCGTTTTTACTTTGGTGCCCTACACCGTACTTGCTCTGAAGGGTATAAATTACCTGCACGGACTGCGGCCAGTTGGTGGCCATCTGCCGGTCTTCGTGGTGGAAGCACTTGAGCTGCAGCTCGAGGTCCGAGCGCCAGGCCAGCGTCTGCTGCACCGAGGGCTTCAGGTGGAATACGTGGTTGCTGACGGCCAGGTTGTGCTCCAGCCGGAAGGGCGCGAGAATGATGCCGTCCCGCACCGGGAACGTCAGCCGGAGCTCGTCTTCTTCTGGAAGGAGGTGGGAAATGAACACGTGTGGGGAAGAGAGAAAGCTTTGGGCAAATATTGGTAATAAAATTTCAAGTTGGTATCCCTGCAGTACACTTGCATCTGTATATCGAACCTAGTACTTTTGCTTGCCGGCTAGTCGGTAAAATATTTTTTTCAGAGTTAAACTTCTGTCGGTCAGCTTTACACAACGACCACTATTTCGTATTTATATAAAAGGAATGTCATGAGCTTTCATTGCTTTTGAAGTAAAACGCTATTCACTAACTTAAACTTTGACCTCTACTTAAGTTCCAACAAATCAGATTTGAGGGGAAACAATCTTTAAGTTTTCTTATTGCGATACTACTAACATATCTTGAATGTAGCAAATAATGTCACAATAAAAGTATGCAACAATAAACTTTTGCAATAATTAATATTTGCAACAGTTAAAGTAATGGAACAAGTAAAATTTGCAACAGTTGAAGTTAGCAATCATAAGAGACCTTAAAGTTTGCAACTATAAGTCCATTGAAAAAGTTTACTGATGTAGGGTTTCACTGATTGTAAAATTATCATAAAAGAGCGGACTTTAAAAGGTACTGCAATCCTAAATACAGTGAAATCTGACATCAAAATATTCTTGAAATGAAAAATACTATTACTAAACCGATGAACCTACTTGACGTAGTCCGAACAGAAGTTGTAAAACCATAAAGTCCACGGACAGAAGTTCTGATTAAAAGAAGATCTGAGAAGGTCTGTCGGACATACGGTCTGAGAAACATAAGATCTAGTGGACAGATGAAAGGTCCCGATTTTCGGACAGCTAACATAAGGTCAAGTTTTTAGCGAGCTGGACGTAAGGTCAGGATTGTGAAGTTTATATCCTTCGCCTCACGAGACATCGATAATTTGGTTATGATAGCCAGTTTAGTCTTGTTATTTTACCTCCATATGAAATTAAAACGGGTAGTGGGAATGTATAGTTTTTTGTTCATTTTGTTCGGTATTTTTAAATAAAAGATAGGACACGAGAACCTCCACCCGATCCTAAATGAAGGACTAGAAAGCAAAAAAGGGTACTTACTAGGTATAGGCAAAGGCGCCTTTCCCTCCGTAAAATTGGGCTTTACGTCAGCGTTGGTAGGCAGGTAGGGCGGCACCACAGGTGTGAGGGGCGGGGTGGGGTTTCCCGGGATGGGGAGCGGCTGGTAGTTCATGTTACGCTGGAAAGATAAATTTAATTTCAGTCGAGAAACGCTACAGAGCCATTCCAAGGGAAAACATATTTTGTCACTCACATGACAGCCTATATATTTCAGAAAATAGTAATAATTTTAAAGAGTAATGAACAATTTTTTTTTTTGCTTAAGACATATTTGCGTACATTTGTGATTTCTCAAGCAACAACATTTTGTTCATTTATCTTTTACTGTCTGACTGCCAATGAGATGGAAAGGCAAAAATCCCGTTTATGAGGGAAAGCGGATACATTTCTGAGTTTACACGTATGCTAGTATAACTTTTCACACATGCGTTAGTCTCTAAATTATCCATTATCCATTTTTCATCCGTATCCGCCGATTACTTCTTGGGATATATGTCACACAAAACGAAGAAAACATTCTATTGCTCGTCCCCGCTGGAAGGAATTGACTCTCAACAATGGGAACTAGTTCGCATGGGGATACATATTTGAATCAAATTTTGTTGCAGTAGTTTTTGTAGTAGAGTGGACTCAAAAAACCTATGCTGCACATCCAGTCAAATAGACATTTTCCAAAGATTGATTCAGTACACACTATAACGTGCAAATCCCTCGAAATTTCAATTTGAACATTCTCACGAATTCAATACTTTCTTCAAAACAAATTAGATATAGAAGCAAGTATTACATGTATCAAAATAATTATGAAAGTAATCCCAAACGTAAGGTCTCCAATTTAAAAAAAAAAAGAAAAATAGGAAAAAAATTACTTTCTATTATTTATGTATCATTGTAAAGGTTGATCATTTATCTATTTTTCTACATGATCAACATTTCGGTTGATGAATTTTTGTAAACGCTGTGAGTTTTTGTATGCCCATAATATACCACCTCGCCACCAGGTCCTTAAGAAAACATTGAACTTCAACTTTTACCTCTTTGTCGCCTTCCGACCAAAAGTGCCGCCTCCCTGCCAAATGTTCTTTAAACTTAGGGAACAGATGATAGTCACTGGGGTTCAAGCCCGGACTAAAGGGTCGGTGGTTGACAATGTTCCTACAAAATTTTTGTAGGGGAGCGACAGTTGGGCGAGCAATGTGTGGGCAAGCGTTGTCTCAGAGAATGCAAACGTCCTTGTTCAACATTCTCGATATATTGTGATGAATTTCAAGTGGTTCAATTTCTTTTTCATTGAAAATCCGAATGACAGCCCGAACGTTACACTTGGCGGAAATACGCAATTGGAGCTACATTCTTAACGGCTGCCAGTCCTTGAATGAACGTCCCAAAGATGCACGATTTTTGGGATTGGAGAAAGCAAAAATCATAACGTTTTAAGTACAAATATATATACAGCAAATAGTTGTTTCGGGGCTATAAAATGCAAGCCCCATCATCAGTGCACAAAAGTACAAAGAAAAAGACAGGTTTGCATGCCAAAGACTGTCAAGCGAACCGAACACTTGACACTTGGGTTCACTTGGCATTATATTTGTACTTTTTAAAACGTTGTCTATTTTCACTCATTTCATAGTAAAGTTTTCCCCTGCTGTTATACAGCTGCATGAGTAGTTCCTTTGCTTCCCCAACGCTTTGGAGACCTTACTTTTGAGATTACCCTAGTATGTAAAAAGGGCAAAAAAAAAAAAAAATAAATAAATAAATAAAAGAAAGAAAAAAGAAAATAAAAGAAAAATTAAAAATATATTATACGTTTTATCTCACCTGCATAGCGGACTGCTGGTTGGGCGGGAACTGTCCAGGCGACCCGTAGTGGTCGTACTGGGACTGCGTAGGCGTGGGGGGCGCTCCGTTGATTGGCTGCTGGGGCTGGTAGCAGTAGGGCGGGGATGGCCCGTACGGCTGGCCCGGTTGCCGCAGGCCGGGCCGGACTGGCTGGTGGGGCGGCGGGTAGCCCGGCTGGGGGGGATAGCCCCCGTACCTGGGGACTTGGCATCCATACTGGCCGGGGTTGCCACCACGGGGGTACTGGGAGCAGCACACGCAACCCTGTGGGAGATTAAAAAAATATGAGGGACAGGGCTAAGATGTGGATGACTTAAGAATTTTTTTTATAAATGACGTTATAAATACAAAAAAAAAAAAAAAAAAAAGCCTCTAAAAATCATCAAAAATGGACTATAAAGTTTGAAGAAAATGTTTTACACAGTTTTTTTTTAAATTATAAATAGTAACTTGCATTTATAAATATAATGTAAAAATATGCAGTTTTGGATTATAACTAAAAGAGAAATGCATTTAATGAAAACAATTAATGTAAATAAATACTAAACAGTTTGTAGGGCCATTTTCAAACAATGGCGGATTTATCATCTCGCAATTTCGAAGGGCCCTAATAGGGTTCAAAAATACACATGCTGTATGTTTTACATAATTCTGTAATAAACAGAAGGGCCTCCAAAAATATATTGCGACGGGCCCTCGAACTAATATATCCACCACTGCTTTCTAAACTGTATTCTTGAGCATGATCAGGTCACTAAAATATTTGTCTATCCGCCATTGAATATCATGGTTTCAAAATTATAAAGTTTGGTAGTGTTAGAAATAAGAGTTCATTAGTCGCATTTTTTACGAGAGAAATTTCAAACTCTAGGTGTCAAATCTAACACCTTAAGCTTTCTATAACGTTGGAGCTTTACTTTTCCGACTGTGTCGGGACTACGATTGACTCAAGGAGAAATTTTTAACAGTATTTCGAAAATGTATTCAATCTTCTAAAAATATTTATTTTTTGTGTAAGTATTTTTTTTAAATTTATTTTTTAAACATACTAAAAGCAATGTGTAGTATTTTGAGTTTATAAAATTGTTTTTGAGTTTCGAATACATATGTATTTGATTCATTTAAAATAACACTTTGGTTGTCAATTTTTATGGATAAAATCTAGGTATTATCGCGACTCTTAGATTTGGGCTCTTATTTTTAACACTGGTTTGATTATATATATATATATATATATATAAATTCATTGTTAAACTAATTTGGAGCATCAAGGGTTAAAGAATTTGCTTGCCCTTTTAAGGTAGACTGAATGTTCCAAAATTAACACTGAATGAAACACTTAACTCAGAGAGATAGAGAGAGAGATACCTGTCCGGCGCCATAGGCTTGTTGGGGCCCGGGGCTGTAGGACTGCATGCCCGGCGCGTACTGCTGCTGCTGCGGATGGTGCATCATGGTGTAGGGCCTCTTCTGGGCCATGTGGGGGCCCGGGTAGGGCCCGTTCCGGTTCCGGCCCGGCTGGGGGCTGCCCGGGTAGGGCACCTTCCCGCCCCCCACCGGCATGCCCATGCCCGGGTGGGGTCCCATCCTCTGGTGGGAAGAATCGTAGGACGGCTGGAAAGGCGGACCCTGCCAGGGGCGAAACAAAGTATCAGAAAAAGGGGACTCGAAGTTCAAGTGTTGGGTTTTATACACGGCTTAAAACGATGAAAGGATATTATAAGTTTCATATAAAATAAAGGTCCAAGAGAATTTTTTTTCACAGAAAATGGAAGAAAATAGTTACAAATGTAATTTTGCTTCACTTTTCAAGCTCTGGAGTATGCTAATTTTGAGTTGGAAGTCAGAAATGACGCTTTAGCTAAGATATAGAACGAAATTCGGATTTAAACGTATTGATAGGTTAAGCGAAAAGCAATGATTTACATGCAGTCAGAACAATGCCTCCCCCCCACCTTTTCGATGCTTTCTATGCCTATCTGTGAAGTCATTTAACGAAATCAGAATCTTGCGCAGTTGTGTTGGTTGGTTAGTGGGGGGTCAAACTAAAGGAGAAGTAGCTGAAGCCAATAGAGTTTCATGTTGTGTGGCTTTTAGGGCGTGGAATTAATTTTAAAAGTCTGAAAATGCAGGCTAATATTAAAACTTAAGTCAGAGACGCGAAACATTGTCCTATAAAGACCCATAATTAGCGTAAACCACTCAGAGATGCCGAAATATGGATGCCACTTCTCTTTAAGAGCACTTTCATTCGGCTACTCGCACCACAATTTCGACCCAAACTTTTCGAAATTGGTTCCATGCTGTAGGTGTGTTTGCTTATTTTCAATGGCATGTTATTTAACATTTATGTAGTTGATACATCTCAACTTAGTAATATTTTTATTTATTGTTATTGTTTCTTTCTTTCGTTTTTTTTTTTTTTTTTTTTGTAAAATCTTTAGGGTTGTCAACTGTAAGCCATTATTTAATTAATATTTAACCGTAATTACTTAGCTATGGTGGCTTTGAATGATTTAAAAATGTGTTAAAATTACGTGCTTTTATTGGATTTAGAGAACGGAGTTTTGAGAGACAATTTTCATCGTGATGTCAGGATGTATTTATTATACTTGGTTACTTTAAAAAATGCGTATCAATTTTAGAAATTTTGCATCGTCTCCATGGAAGCCGTACGAAAGAAAACAGCTCCACCAATTTTTTTATGCACTGCTGTTGAGGCATTTCATTTATTTTATGTTTGTCGAATGAGGCTCACGCTTTTGTTTATATCCTCATGTTTCAGTTATTTCTCAACGTTTTCTAACAAATGTAGTCATACATAAACAAAGCAAAAATGTCTAAGAAAATGCTGTGCTTTATTAACGTTGATTTTTCAGCAGAATAATAGTTTACGCACAAGCAATTTTAACCGTTTTCATTTAAATATTGTTGCAAAAGCTAAGTGGGGAAAAAGTCCATTGCGCCGTAACTATGGCAACCATCAGGAGAAAAGTGCGGAAAGGGGGAAATTAATTTTTAAATTTAATTAAAATTTAATTAATCGCCTCCTCTTGTTACACATGGTAGAGTTCTTTGGAATCAGCTAAGAGCTTTCGGAAAAAATTGTGCGCACATTTTAGTTAACGAAGCAGGTTCTTGTGTTGGGTGAGGAAAAGAACCCTTTACCTGGTTGTACTGGTTGTTGATGACCACTTCTTGCTGCTGCCTCTCCTGCAGCGCCACTACGCTGGCGGTGGCGGTGGCGGTTGCGGTGGCGGCCGCGGCCACCAGTGCCGCAGCACTCAGCGCCGAAGACGAAGACTGGAACTCAGGCCCGGCCTGCTGGTTGGGACCCAGGCCCGCGCTCACAGCCGCCGGGTTCGGACTGTAGCTGGGGAGGGGAAATGGTTCACGTCAGTTTGTCCTTCCAAATGCATTCATTTCACAATGCATTTAAAAAAATGAAAAATAAATCAGAGGTTGCTGTATATAAAGCAGTAAGTAACTAACCCTGAGCCAGGGCTAAAGCAGAAACATGCAATACACCAACAACTTGTTTATTCCACCCATGGAATGCAGTTTCGTGCCTCATCAGGATGGTGGTATATTGCATGCTTCTGCCTTACCATGTTGGCACTCGTCAACATGGAATAGGAATTAAATGAGCTGGAAGCAGAAATCCTCACATAGAACAAAGAGAGCCAAATCAAAATTTACGAGTTGTAACGTACAATGCGCGGTCACTCGCTGGCGTTATCTACTTATATTAAAAACTGAGTATGTTTCTAACTATCTTTCTTTCTATCTATGTCACGCTTCTTTCTCCTGAACGCCACTGAATTGAAAGTCGAACCAGGTACCGATAGATAGGTAATTTTTCAGGCTTCATTAGTTTCAATCTATATAATTATACGATTTTAATTAGCGAAGATATCAATTAATAAGTAGTCAAATTTAAAGAGATTAAGCCTAATAAATGATTAAATATGAAATCCATTGTTGAAACGTGGTTGCTATGAAACAGTGATAACAATGACAGTGAGAATTTTGAATAAAGGCTTAACTAAATCAAACACGAAACTCATAAGCGGGCCACTTACGTAGTATTTTTATCGCTAGCTACTTGTAATATTTTGAAACATTCATTTGTTGAAAAGCCATCTAATTGTATTAAAAACTGAGTATCTATGTCTGCTTTTTTCCTTTGAGCGAGCTGAACTTACTGAAACTTTCCTCACCATCTTGAAAGCAGCCTCTCAATAATACGAATTATTTTTTTATATAGGAAAAAAGTAAAGGCGTGAAGCGCCTGTTAGCGAGCCGCCTTGGCGGGGAGTATTTTCTTGAAATTTTCCTCACTACTTTCAAGGTACGAAGTGCCCGTGCAACGCCGGGCCACGTGCGTGGTATATCTTGAAATCGAATGAACATTAAATTATCAAAATAATATAACATCAGAATGAGGTAAAGTTAGAGAGGGGGACGTTATGCATCAGCATGCCGCAGGAAGCTAATCTAGCTGCCCTGGCAGCTAGTAATTTCTTATTAGCTGCCAGTTTTTTTGGTTTTCTTTTGCTCTATAAGAGGATTTCTGCCTGCAGCTCGTTTAATTCCTATTCCATGCTGACGAGTACCAAAAAGCACGAAACTGCAGTCCATGTATGGAATAAACGAGTTGGTGGTGTGTTGCATATTGCCGCATTTAGGGTTTTCAGTTAAATCTGTCTATCTCAAAAACGTCTCTAGGTAGCAATTTTTAAATTACTCTGCATTCATTACATAAGTTCAGCATTTTCTCCCGTGTTTATGCAGAATTAATTTTCCCAATGACTCCTATACCCCAAATTTAGGCTACCCTAAGCAATCTTTACTAACAGAAAACTTGACGAAAAAAATAACAGTTTTAATCAGCTCCAACCATCATACAGTTCTTCAAGTGTTCTGGGACATGTGGACCTTAATACTTCATAAAACTACGAAAATAAGGCGTCATTTCATTTTCTTTCAAATCGGCAAAAAATAACAGTTCACTTTGACTACAGTTTAATTACTACGGTAATTTTAAAAATTACCGTTTAAAAAAATGGAATTTTTGAATTACTGCTGTTAAACGCAAATGCTTCGCACGTGTCACCTTGTTTTACATAAACATATTTTTGTTTAAAAAAGAACAAGCTTAATGTCACACGGCCGTGCTAAGCGCAAAAGTGTTATCTGCAGTAGAGCTCAAACTGAGATAAAACTCTTTAAAGTTTTGCGCCACCATGTATTTGATTCAGATGAAGCTTTTTCAGAATTTTTAAAAATATATTTCCCGTTCTCAAATGACCATATAATTTTGTATTTAGGTAAAATGCGTCACAAAGAGCCACCTGGTGGCGATAACTCAATTTTGTTAAAAAGTGCAGATACGACTTTGGTACTTAGCACGGCAGCACACTTCGTGTTGCTTCTTCCCGAAATTCTTTCACAAACTCACAATTTCACGAACCTTCCTCCCCCTCAAACAGTGACATCATTTGTGATTAGCCCCCTTCCCATATATATATATATATATTTTTTTTTTTTTCCTCGGCGAATGATCGACAATGTCCAGAGAACCACCTACTTGTAATTGGATCCCTGCTGCCGTGGATGATTCTGTGCCGGGGCGTATACTTGTTTGCCCGGGGGGTAGGGGCCCCCGGTCGCCCCGCCCCCGTACGTGTTGCTGTTGGCCCCGAATGGAGGCCCACTCTGTGTTGTCGTCGCAACTCCCCACACGGTAGTCACGACTGAGAGTTGTTGCTGCGGGGGCCCTTGAGGGGCCGGGGGTACCCCCGGTGGACCCCCGCCCGTGGATTGCCAGCCACCTGGACCCATCGTATCACTGCAACAGAAATGGGAAGCACTTAATATCAAATGAATTTTTGAGATTACAAAGTTTTTACGAGATGCTAAAAATTATTCAAGATTTTAAAAGTGCTGTAATATGAAGTTCAGAAACGTTCCTGCAAAATAATTTTGCAGCTAATATGCGTAATTTCTGCCACTAACAAGTTTGGGGAACAGGAAAAGTTACCAGCGAAAAAAAATCGTTAACAACTAAAAAAGTTGAAGCAAATACATCTACAGCTCGATCATGACATCCTGAAACCTCACACACACTCCATGGGGCACCCGTACATACCACAACTCGTAGTTTAACCAGGATAGGATCCTGGAGAGCGCTCTGTTCTTATTTTTGAACCAGACCGAGGGAAGAGCAATCCCTTGGCCCAGCACCCCCAGAGGTATCGTTTCACTTGGAGGACTTTGTGACCACGACATTTTTAACGTTCCCCAGCCACCATTAATCAAGACGGTGGATCTTTGATCGGCTGGGATCGAGCCCGGGTTCCCCCGGTCACGAGTCCGATGCCTTACCGATCGGGCTACCACCGCTCAAGACATCCTGAGACCGCGGTTTTGTACTTATTTTGGACTCCTCAGTCAAGAATAGCGAAGAATCGAGCTGGAGGCAGACATCCTGTGAAGGCAATTGGCTATTCCTGACTGAAGAGTCCAAAATAAGTACGAAATCGCGGTCTCAGGATGTCATGATCGAGCTGTGGGTGTATTTACTTCAGTTCTGCCTTAGCCCTGGCTTATGGGTGGTCACTCTTTGCATAACTAAAAGTACATAAAAGTATTTACCGACAGTTTAAGCACTTTGGATGACATATGTAATTAAGAAAAAAAAAAAAGCAGTTTTATGGGGGGAGGGGGGGAGGGGATAAAATGAAAAAAGAAAATTGCACCGACCCAGTGAGTCCCCCATCACCTCTAATTCGTGATCAACAACCCACGATTTACTTCCACGTTAATTCAGGACAGTGTCAGTGCCGACTGTAAGACCGAAGCCTGAGAATATGTTTCTCAGCAACTATTCTGCCATCGTAAGGAAACGACATTTACAGATACTTAATGGGAGCAACGTTCAATAAGAGTTTTATTATTAGTCAGGTAATTTTTAGCAGCACTTAGATGGATTCGCTTGTTTCAAACGGGGCTGCGTTGTTGCTACTAAACCATTTACAGACCTATCGCTTTCCCCGAGGTCGACAATCATTCTTTAATGTGGCAACACTTTCAGTGAAGGCCATTTGCACGAGAATTTAGACTACCAGTTCTACCAAGAGATATTCTATAAGCCAAACAAGTACTCGAGGGATCTTTGACATTTAGAGATGAGCCGGGCTCGGCCCGAGCCCGAAAGCCCGAGCCCGAACCCGAGCCCGAGACGGACTCGGGCCCTTTAACTTCAAGCAACTTTCGGGCTCGGGCGGGCTCGGGCTCGATCTCATATTAAGATAGTCCGTTTTTATACAAATACAACGTTCACGAAAAAAAAATATTGGGGTACTTAAAGAGCGTGAGAACAGTTTTTCTTAATGGCAACAATAATAATAATAATAATAATTCAAAAAGATAGCACCTACTTATAATATATTTGCGATTGCTATTACGATATACCATATGGCAGTGCATCCCAAGTGGAAATTAAAAATATATATTGATGTTTGATACACTCGGGCTCGGGCCGGGTCGGGCTCAAAACAAGACAATATCACTCGGGCTCGGGCGGGCTCGGATTAAAAATTCTCGGGCTTGGGCGGGCTCGGGCCTTCAAAAGTGAGCCCGAACTCATCTCTATGCCGTATATTCATACGACATGAACACTGCCCATTTGCTGCATTTTGAAAAGGTACAGGCAGGATCCAGGTTTTATCCCGCTCCTTTGGGCGTGAGAAGCCAGCGTCTTAACCACTACTATCCGTCCGTGAAAACTGCGACTAGCTCTCGAAGTTTTCAATTTAGAACTTGCATTTGCTATTCTTTTGACACATTCAGATAAACTATGTAGGGGAGAGGGGGCACATGTAAACAGAGACACACGTGAACAAACGAGATTTTACCCAATTAACATGAAGAGAAAAATCTGAAAAAAATTCAAGTAGACGGTAATACAAGTGCTACATCCTACCTGAAATTTCAAAGATCTAAATAATTTTTTTTTAGTTATCAAAGATCTTATGGTTTGAAAGGTGCCAATATATTTTTATGTTCTAGTTCTCCGAGTAAAAACACATCCAAAACTTTTTTTTTTTAATTTGAACTTTATTCGCCTTAAAGTGGCACAATAAGGAAAGTTTTCATGCACTATCTTTTTTTAAATTGAAAAAAATATAGTTTTTTTTTTATCAAATTAGGCCTAAGTTGAGATATGGGGCACATGTGAACACATTACATGTATGTAGGGGCAGATGTGAACAGTTCATCTGTGCTCCATAATGGTATTTAGTTATTTCAATTTCAAAAATTGTTGATTTTTTTATACATTGAATAGTCTAATTAAGAAATATTGAATAATTAAAAGTTTCAATGCTCAATATTTAATTGAAATCTGAAAGAGTTGCAAAGAAAAGAAAGTTAAACTTGCTAAACTGTTGAAGAAGAAACCGTTAAGAGTTGCAATAAGTGATGCACATTAATGAGTCCGACATTAGTTTTGAAGACTGCAACTATCAAGAAATTTGTGCTGAAGTCAACCTTGCACCAGAAAATTTAGCTGTGAATGACTTTGTCCTCGTAGAATTTACCACCAAAAAGACAAAAATTTACTATTAATGAAATTTTTATGTTTCCAAAAACAGATGATACATCGATGGTAAACACTCTGATGATATTCTGCTAAAATTACCACCACCTTCAGTTTTAGGTTGCTCATGTCGAGCTGCATCATTCTGTTTCTTTTTCTGTAAAACTTGAAGGCTACAATGTTCGTTGAATTGAGTCAATTAATCACGTTGAATAAATACCTTGATATTTTCATTGTAAGTGTTTGTTAATGTGTAATAAGCAGTATACTTAAAAATATGCTTAGGTGTATTTTATTTCCATTTATGTATCCGTGCTTACTTGTGCCTCAGGTGTGTTTACAACTGTCCCCCTACTGGGGCAGATGTGAACAAAATTTAACATATTTTTGACTTATTTTTTTGGCTGGAATTCACTGTTGAAGAAGAGAGGTAACTGCACGAAAATGTTAACAAATGTTAGATTTATCATGTGTAGCCCTAGTTTCTTTTATATCTCAAATTAATAATGAAAAAATACAAAAATGGCATTTTTGTGCACATGTTCCCCCCTCTCCCCTACTTGAAATTAGCATCGTTCTACGTTGTACGATACGACTCAAAATGCTTCTTATTTTTCTTCCCTTTATTGTTATCTTACCTGACATTCCTATTTTGGTAAGATCAGAGAAGACCTGACGTCTGCGTTAATGCGCGGAAGGTTTTACCTCAGAAGATCAGAA